>JAUTBZ010124374.1:0-15411 GCA_032361785.1 Lepetodrilus galriftensis | reverse complement strand
TGATTTTGGCCGACCGGAAACGGAAACCGGATAACCGTATAACCATTGTATTGAGTTAAATTATATAGTAGGAAATCAGTATTGGTTAAAAGTTGACTGGTAAGCAGAGAAACCGTTATGTCGGAGACCGTTATAGCGGGGTCTCACTGTATTAAGAAATCTATTCTTGTTTGCTGAGTAAAACGTAACTGTGGGCAATTGTATTCAAATCACAAAAACACAAAGATCACCGTCGATCGATCAGCTATTGTCTTCTTTGGTGACCATGTGATGCCGCTAATGAGTTTTGGCCGTCTATCTAAACGTTGCCGCGAACTACTGCACTGTGATAAGCAAAGCTCCTATTCACAGTTAAATGCATTTGTACTACCGTGTTGACGGTACATTTCTGATTACATTATTGTAAACGATTATCTTTGTTGACATTGCCAGAGAAAACAAAAGTGACAGGTTTAATGAAACTCAGAACGAAAGCATTGCCACAGGAGCCGAAAAAAATTAGCTTTGACTCAACGCATTACCGAGTTTCAAGGGAAATAGTGTTTGACATGAATTAGTTACATACGCAACTGTGTTTTTAATTTGTAAAAAGAAATCTCCTTGCCAGAGATCTAGAGCTATTACTTTTCGAAACACGACCTATGAATTTACAAGCATGGTAATAATCAATACAACTTACTATGGTAATAACCAATACAACTTACTAGTAATATGAATAATTAGTCACAACCTGTATATTTCTTTCAATTAATAAGACAGCTTTGCAAGCAAAAGGCACAATATAAAGTTCATATATATTTGTATGCACAAGTACAAAATTGTCATGAAATAACTGGTTTCAAGGGTGAATTTTCATTTAAAATATACAATACCTATTTCCATCATAATCTAACAGATTCTATGTGAACATATTTCACGTAGAACGGATACCTAAAAAAAACTACTTCCTCCAAATTGCTCCAGAAAATAATGGACATGGTTGGTGATGAACAAGATGTTCATATATTTTCCAATAGCAAATTCTTCGCAATATTGTCAACATCTGAATTCATAAAATTCATAAAACAATCCATATCTAAAGCATAACACAATGTTAAAGTTGTAATATGTTGCTACCCTAGTATGCATAGATGACCTAGTGAGGTCTGGGTTAACCAGTACATCTATAATGATAAATCTTCCCATTATGATAATTTCAATTCCGAATAAGACTAAAATCCAGGATCATTTGTCAGTACCTACACTTCGGTCAAACGGTTATTACTTATTGTACAGTTGACATACAAAGCTGTACCCTTCACTAACAGAACTAGCAATAAACTAGGATAACAGTGTTTAGATATGAGCAACATTTTGAACTCTGATACGAACAGATTTAGCCTCTACGGTACTCCAATCAAAGACCATAGTAATGAAAGTCGATGACTAGAAAGAAAAAAAAGTTCAAAAAGAATGTCATAATTATTGAAAAATGTCCTTAGGGCCATTTATTTTTTATTAGTTGGTTTACAAAATTTTTGGTTTCATATTGCATGTAGGCGGTAGGGAAAAAAATAAAAATAATTTTCAATAGTATTACCAAAATGTGACCCAGCACAGCAAATTCAGTCACTTGTTCTAAGCGGTTCTAATATCCCAATAAAATCTATCATAAGAAACCTCTGCAAGGCCTCTTATATTATAACTGACAGAGTTAGGTCCCTTGATTATTTTGTTTGGGGACATGTTTGGTAACAGTAACGGATTTCTGTATCGTTTTCAGTGATGTTTTACCGTTATTGGGCGAACCTTGAAGGTCTAAATCTACCCAAACACCCACATCTGTACCTTGACTATACTCTCTGACAGGATTACCAAATTGTAAGCCTGCCTTGGCCTGTCAACAATTTCGCAAACAAGGGCTTCAATTTTCGCTCGGACTGGTTTTTTTTGCAAAAGTCAAATTATTTTTATTTGGATTTGGGCGTTTTCAATAGCGGCGGTTTCGTAAACCAACTAATAAAAAATAAATGGCCTAATGAACAATGGCAGACATATATAATTTTTAAATAAAGAATTAGTTTTTCGAAAGCTTAATAGGCCTAATATAGGTGCTAAATACGACTGAAAAAGTCCCGAAACCGCTTATTTGGCCGTCTCAGTTAAAACAAATCTGGGAGAGGATACCCATGGAACCCCCTAGATTGCTCATTTGCTTCACAACCGAAGGCAAGGCGTTTCCTGACTTGTCAGTTTAGAGCAGGAGGAAACCTGCAACATGCGTAGTGCTGAATGTTGCAGGAAACCTGTGAGCACCGACTGGTTGAGTAATTCAACATGAGTACTCGAGTACTAAATGTCCTACCCATTTCAGCCCTATTGAGAGGTGTCATGGAAAATGTTGTACACCCAGTTTGGTCGTAGTTGAAAGTTGTGACCTCACTAATAACTGTGACATCATTGCAGCTGCCCTTGATGTGTACGTTAGAAAGACATTCTGCACACATATTAGCAAGTTCACTTTCATAAAGATATGTAGGTCTATTATAATTTAGGATAAATTAGTTATCAGAGTGATTTTTTAGGCATACGAGATCTTTCAGCTTGTAGAAACACCCCAGAAATTAAACTGGTTGCTAATAATCCTAAATGATCATTGACATTGATGTCTGTGACTGTACCTTTAACATTTGACTCAACTGTTTATTGTCTTATTCATCCACAATTCCAATTGCAATAATAGCGACTCTAAACCCCATTTTTTTTAAATAATAATAATAAATTGTTGCAATAATATGTATATGTTTAGTGTCAAAACTGAGAAAGCTAACTATTAATATATTAGTTAATCATATATATTATATATAGGTGATCGATATACATGTGACAGTATACCTTTAAACTTGACTCTGTGTTATTAACCATCAGTTTCTACTTCTAATTAACCCTCTCCCCGCTGGATTAGATGCAGACACTGTTACATCTCCTGTTGCCTCCAGCATGGAGAGGGTTAAAAGTATTTAATGTCACAACTGAGAAGGGAAATTGTTATTGCATTTCCTCGGTACTAAACCAGACTAGATACCACAGTACACATGTTTTGTTTGCGGGGTTCAGGTGCAATGTTCACGGACAGATCGGGATTGGGAGTCAGGAGGAAGCCATTGTACCACGGAATGTGGACATCAGCCGGACAGTCACACACATAGCAGCTGGAGCCAATCATAATCTGGCAGTCACAGGTAATACATAGTAATATGTAGAGAATTAGTATACAGGTAATACAAAGCTTTTTGGTATGAGTCAGATACCAAATTACCTATTCACAAGGGGTGCGTTTCACGAAAGGGGTGTAAATTTACACCAGACATAAATATACACCCCTTTCGTGAAACACACCCAAGGTTCATACAAATTGTATCACATAGAAAGTTAGTTTAGTATTTTATTTATTACACTATTAGTTAATTACTCAGATACCAAAATCATTCACTCATTTCATGAAAATAGTATTGCATGATAGCTCATTTAATATTCTCTATTTATTTAGTACGTTTTTATATTGAAAGTGTCCCTTTGGATAAAAATTGTCTCTAAAATACAACTGAAACTAATATTATAAACATTTTTCCTTCAAATAATTCTATTATATTTATTTGCTTTTAGTAAACGTCACTGTCTACACTAATTGAGTTACCCAGACCATAGTCGTTCCTCATTTGACACAAATTACGCTTAAATGGAGTTGTCTCCCTTACGCTACAATTTGGCTGTCAACAGTTGTGCCGCGATCTATATTGATTACTCCTCTTGCAGATACGTAGAAGGAAATAGCTCGCCTCTCACACTGACACAGTTACCCGGTATATCGGAGTGTTCTTACACATAGTAGTCTCTATAAAACACTTTTGAAATTCTACTATAATTTCAAATTTAAATTTGAATTTGAATTTGAATATAATACAGTTCATGAATAGTAGTGACTATTCCATAATTGATGAATGAAGAACATTTCATTTTGTAGTAAACATTTACAGGAATCTAAATAAAATAAACCAGGAATAAAGTCAATTTACAAACAAAATATCATATCAAAGACATTTCAATTACTGGTCATATGGATTTATTACTTTGTTATGTTTTCTACAAATGGGAGTTTCTATTCACATCTCTTTAATATTTTGACAAATTAAACTATAAATACATGTAGAATTATTTTTCTCTCAGGCAGGTAGGTATTCCTCCATATCTTATTTGTTATGAATATGAATGTTAGTGAATTATATATCACAACAAACATGTAAACAATGTTAATGCCAATATTAATAGATGAAAGAGCAAAAATACTAAAATAACTGGTAGTTATCTTATTATAAATCAATTAACAGTGATCATAACTATGCCAAGTGAATATACATCATATTTATTAACTAAAAGTCTGTCAGAACCAGTCGGTGCTCACATGTTTACTGCAACATTCAGCACTACACATGTTGCAGGTTTCCTCCTGATCTAAACTAACAAGTCATATTAGTCATACTAGAAAGTGACTCTAAACCCCATATTCAAAAATAAAATAAAAATATTGTTTATGCCTTTAATGCTCTTTATTTGGGACTATTATTAAGAGGATTAACCACATAAATCTCCTGCAACACTCATGATGCAATCGGGAGAACATTAATGATATTAATAAATGACAATTTAGTTTATATAGGAGAAGAGTATAGAGATTGATTACAATAAATGTCAGTAGTCAGAGTTGGACCTGGTAGTGCGGCTTTAAGTGACTTCGATGTGACTTTAAGGGATCGCTATATATATTATGAGATGTATTTTCTGTCAAATGAAGCAAGTTCTGCTTTGATTGGCACATGATTGATAACCTGTGTCATGGATCATCGACAATGCCATGAAATGTTGGCCATTTTTCATAGTCACAGAATATTACCGTTGGTCTGGTCATGATAAGCAATGTAAAATTTCATATTTGGATTACATTTACATCATTTGTGGCAAACAATGTCATATATGATTACAGATTTAGTAGCGAAGCAGAACGGGGGAGAAAAAAATCTCAAAAGAAATCACATTTATATCCATTCTCTGGTACTCCCAGCTAAATCGTTGATGCTTTTTATTGCTGGAATTGGTCGATAGGTTCCACCGTAGGACAATTAGAGCTGCACTTCACTGACCTAGTGTTTCCGCGCTCAGTGGTCGTAGATTCTAAACAAAATGAAATGGTTTCTATTGAGACTGAAGGGGATTTCTCCCAAGTCCCATTTAAGCTTTTGTTGTCAAGTGCCCTTGGGCTGCCGTGTTTGTTATATGTCGAAAAGTCTGTATTTGTACATTCAAAATCTTTATCCAGCAGCAGACTACGTGATTGCGTTCTGCACTCCAGGGCGGAACCCAGGTCCGGTTTGCTATTGTTTTCCTATTGATTAGCGATGGCCGACTTTTGTGTAACGAAACTGCCAGAGTTGATAGTGTATAATGCACATGTTAGTTCTGCCCTTGGAACAGAGTTCTTAACGATCACATATGGGAAATATGATTGTCCAGGTCGATTAACCTGGCCTGTTCCTGGCACATCCTCATGTCAGACATAGACTCCATACAACAGTCCGCTGTGCTTTTAATTGCTGTGTAATATTGCGAGTAATTGTTAAAGGCCTTTGATCTAGAGCCTGTGCAGTGAATCTTTCTTAACTTTATTACACTTTTATTTTGAGAAAATTAAAGGCGTTCCACCACTATGCTGTTGACAAAGTCTATTTATTCCATTGAAGTGTTGTAACTTTCTGAGATGAATAACAGAGGAGAAATCCTTTCTGAGGCGTTGAACCATTTTATCGTTCATCCCACTTCAGGCCTTCATCCCATGATAACCAGGCCACTATGATAAATATGTAATAGGAGTGACACTTAAAGTCATATAAGGTGCTACATAAAATGCTGGGGACCTATTCTCGAAACGTTCTTACTAACTTTTTAGCCTAAGAACAGTTCTTAACGATTCTTTTAGTATGGCTATGAACTGTTAACTGCTAAGAAGTCGTAAGAACATTCCGAGAATAGGCCCCCTGTATATTGAAATTATTATTATGTCAGGATTAGGTTACGATTGTTTTCAAGAACAGCCCCCCATGTTGTCCATACTGTTCTGATCTTCTGTAGGAAGCAGACACACTAGTTATCATTGATCAACCAGCTTTCACTCTTGGTTTATTTTACATCCACTTTTACATTGTTTTGACAAATCACCCGCACACCGTCTAACTGTTTTAGCGAGCTGTGTGACCACCTTCTAGTAATCACACGTGACATCCTGCCATTGATTCCCAACTCAGAGTGCAAATGAATATTTTATTAGTAATTGTTTTACACTTTGATTCAAATTAAGTCGAAATAATTCCAGACATGAAGCAAATTTTCCACTTTTTTCATTCATGTACGGTATATCAGGACTGTTTTCTTTTACTTTTCTCTGAAGAATTTATTTGACGTCAATTATGTTCTCTGCCGTCACAGTGTCGTGTGCACCTGTGTCATAAGTTGTAGACAAGTTCATGAGGATCATGTCCATTTCTTCAGGTTCTACCCGATTTCTGACTTCTGACATCTGATTTCTGACATGGCTATAGGGATACTGTAGCAAGTACAAATCATTTAGGGAATAATTAAAGAAGTATTAATACTTTAAAAGCAAATTTGTAAGAATTATAACTACATTGCTGTACCATAAATGGTTGACATTTGGTACCATGTATTGTCTTCATAACGATGCATTCGTTGTTAGTACTAATTAAGGCAACATACCAATTAGTACACACTATCTATGAGAAACATCCTGTTTTGAGGAATGGTAGATAAATGAGTATCTATATATCCAAGTCAAGTTAATGAGGTATTGTCCAGCCATGTAACGGTCCTCATTAAGAGCTAGCTCTTTTAGTCAAAACTGTACTACAATTTTCAAGTACATATATTAACCCTATCCAATCTGGAAGCAACTGGAGCTGCCCTAAAGAGTGGTGCCTGTGTCTAAGCCAGCAAGGAGAGGGTTAAACCAATTGTATTGGTCGATGTGTATCATTTAGTCAAAACTTTACATTATTCTTAAATAAAGGGGTTTATTTTAGATTAAGAAATAATAATAATAATAATAATAATAATAGTAATATTTTTTATATATTTTTTATATATTTTTATATAATTAGAGTCGCTTTCTATAATCTAATACTACTGATAATAATAGTAATAATAATAATAATAAAATATAGATTTGTAAAGCACTAAATATTTTGTAAAGCAATATTTCCAGAGAGAAACTACCCAAGAGCGCTGCCACAATAAGGTAGCATTGTGCTCTGCAAGACTTGGGAAATTAGTAACATTATCATGTTGTCATATTAAATGAAAACGATCAACAGATTATTATTAGAATATGGGAAATATAGATTTTCCTGATTGAAAATGGAAACGCTGCGTATTCCTTGTTTTGGTGGTCCAAGCGTCTGCAGGGTTTAACGTGTTCCGTGGCTTCAACGCAGGAAGGTCGTTGTTATTAAGCAACCAGCAAGTTAAAATTTGATACAACTAAATCCCAATCTCTGCTTCCAATAAACACTTTGATTTGATAACTTTCCGGATGTTATAAATCTGCCCGGAGAGGCAGGTGGCCCCCTAGGTCACATGACTTCAATTCCTCTCGTAAACTGGATGACTAGCAGCCATAACAAGCCTGCAACAGACCCAAACTTTGATCTGGTCTAGGAGCGAGGCACCACATGGGGCATGTCTGCAGCCCTATCTCCCTCCTGTGCAATATGAGGTAAGGGCAGATAACTCCCAGCTGCAGTCTGCCCTTAGCTGACCTCCAGGGCTAGTGGCTGCAAGGGTCGGTTGCGTTATTGCAGTAGGCACAGACCCCGAACACATGAGGACCAGCTATATCTTAAAGTTAAAGTAACATGTCCGCGGGATTGCCATGGTATTTCAGGAAATTGGGATATTTCGGCAATAAAATTTAAGGGCTGTTTCATTTTATGCTGAGATGTTTTTAAGTACATGAATTAAGATTTATATCAGCATTCTATAGGGTTAACATCTATATTGTATGCTTGTATCAGATCCATCTTTGTGAGATTCACAAAAGTGTTTAACTATTTGAGGCATATAACACTTCTACTTCTTTTCTGAAATGCAAATCTTATCCATGGCTAGGTTGCTATGAGCATGATGAATGCAGAAAAAATGCAGACTTTGGTTTCCTACTTATGCACTGAAAGATATTGCTCCATGTATTTAAAGCTTGTTTTTTGTTTTTTTTTCACTTCAACATTTTAAATACCGGTAGTTGTGCAACTAAAGACTAGTGACTCCTCAATATATGGTAGAACTTGGGGTCGGTCCACAACATATTATGTGACCCCCTGCAATTTCAAAATTGTCTCAAGATTATATTTGTTAGAGCAGAAATAATAGGCCTTCAGATATATACATGAACATCAATAAAAAGACAACCAAATCTTTGATGACTCTTACAAATGCCTCGACAAATGACAAATGCCTTGACGAAAGGAATGGCAGTGCAATTATAACCATACATTGCTTATGGTTGTCAATAACATTTATACATTCACAGTTCCATCATTCCATTGTTTCTTGACATCATGAGAATTTCCATCTTTAGCAGGCAAGACAGTTTTCCATGGATCTGTGGAAATCCATTGATTTATTTTGTCCAGAAGTCAGTTTATGGACATGGCTTTGGGGCTGCCATCTCGTGCTTGTTTTCTGCTGAAATCCTCCATCTATATTTCCACCAGGCCCAATATAAATTATTTTACATTTATAACTATCTAATACAATGGCTGAGTAACACTTTCTTTGAATGCTTCACTTCTGGATTAATTAACCCTCTCCATGCTGGAAACAACCATATATGCCCTAAAGAGTAGTATATGTGTCTAATCCAGCAGGGAGAAGGTTAAAAGTACTGTTTTCAATTAATAGAATTATCGTCTTATCTCCTTTGGGGGTTTCACTGAAGTGAGGCCTATTTATCATCAAGTCAAGTGAAAATTATATTTTAATATCAAGTCTTACCATTTCCCATGGCTTCAAATGTGTGTGCGTGAACAGGATATAGGTATGAACGGTCCTATACTTGGATGGTCCTATAGGCGTGAATGGATGGTGTATGTGCATGACAGGAATTCTGATAAAACTAAATTATCCCATCCTGTTGATCGTAGGTTGAGAAGGGTAACTTAACACTTGCCAGTAATTTGTACAGGTGAAAGAGTAGGTCGTAAAGGTACCTGGATGTAAGGTGAAAGGTTACGCGGAGAATATACCAGACATTAGTTGCTGATGCTGTTTTCTGATGTTTGCCGATAAAGTACAAATAACACAGTTCTATTAATAGCATGGCTAATGTGTAAGAAAGTATGGCTGAGAAATATTTTTAGCAGCACACCATGACTTAAATCAAAGTACATCAATGAATTCCTTCACAAATGCAGGTCAGTGTAAATGTTTTAGAGTACAGGAGGGGCCGTTTCACCGAACAATTGTAGCGCTACGAGAGTTGTAACTACTGTACATTGACATGGAGGTGCTATGGAGTTGTGACTCTTGTATCACTACGATCAATCTATAAATGTGTGTGTGTGTGTGTGTCTCTGTGTGTGTGTGTGTGTGTGTGTGTGTGTGTGTGTGTGTGTGTTGTGTGTGTGTGTGTGTGTGTGCGTGCGTGCGTGCGTGCGTGCGTGCGTGCGTGCGTGCGTGCGTGTGTGTTTGGTGTGCTGCTGCAGAGAAAATAATTAATTTGTAAACATGTCAGAAATGCTATTAAAGTGATGTCCTATTTTTGTCTTTCTCACAATTAAAAAGTTGTGGTGAAGACATCCCTGAAATTTTTTGTATCTGATTTGACAAAGTTTGTCAAATAAATTATAATTATAGTAGTAATTTGAATGTAGGTAATGTATGTGCATTGTTGATATGTGTAGGTGACTATAAATAATGCATTGTATGAAGACACTCATTGGCAGCATATTCACATTGCGATGCATGAGATCCTGTGTACACCGAGGCAATGCACACACATTTAATTTCTTCAATAAAAACATATTAATAAAACTATTTAGTATTGTTTCCTTAATAAAATGTAATCACAAATAGACTATTGTATTCAACTTCTATATATAATTCATTTATGTATAATTTGTTAATTTTAAGCTGATTAACTGTAAAATTAAAGGTAATACAGAATTGAATTTGAATTTGAATTACTGACCATAATCCCACATGCCCCCTACAAAAAACATAATAATAATATAATAAAATAAAATACAATAAAAATACAAATACAAAGTGCAACAACAATCTTACTTGTTGGATGTATTTTGAAAACAATTGTTTGGAGGTTTATTTGGTGTGGACTTCTTCTTAATTTCTACTTACAAAAATAGATAGTTCTTCCAAATGCATTTATGAGTACATACTCTTACAACCTTACACTAAAACAAACATCCACCATAGACTGATGGAATTAAATAAAGTACAAACTTTATTATTTGAAACAGGTAGAACATTTACAATTTTGACATTTTCAAATTTTGAAAGATTTAGGAATTCAAATTTACATTCATTAATTACTAATTACATTGCCTGCCAAAACGCGGAAATTTTGACATAATGTGTCTTGTTTGGTGAACCTGTATTTAATATGTCAACTCGCTTCAAGGGTAATATTATTCCTTATTAACAGAAACATAAAAACACAATATTGTATTATTGATACTTCACAGAGACCTCCTTGACATAGTTCGGTGGGAGTCGCAATCTTTACCATAATCACTGATCCTTTGCTATGTCACAGACTTTGTTCTACAATATACATAGAAATATTATGTGAATATTTAATAAGAGGAATAATTTTTACAACGACAGTATCTCCTGCAGTCAAGCAAGAAACAGATGCACATCTGAAGGAGGCTGAGCTCTCTAACCTTTAGGCAGCAAAATGGAAGTACTAAAATTTAATATTTATAATTACTATGGCATTGGGCCCTTTTAGTGTCATAGGTGTACGTTGGTAGACAGGTGAGGGGGCTCGGGGGTAACCCTAATGGCAGATGGGGTATGCCAGGGAGCTAACATGGTTCTGTCACCATTGTTCACCTATCTGTCTTTTGTTCAACTCAACGGTGTATTAATTATTTATTCATTTAATTTGCACGTGATTTCTTAGAGGATTTTTTTTTTCAATTTGTATAATGCACTCTGAGAATTGTTTAATCACCAAGGTGTTGTTTAGTAATTTGTGATTGTTTCTTGATTTAAAATAGGATAATTTAATTAATTGTTTATTTTTTTTTCAATTTGGATAATGCACTCTGAGAATTGTTTAATCACTGAGGTGTTGTTTAGTAATTTGTGATTGTTTCTTGATTTATAATAGGATAATTTAATTAATTGTTTAATTTTATGAATGTTTTGTTTTTCTGGTACCTTTTTTCTCCATAAATAACTGCCTCATTTTAATGTGCAATGCAAAATAAAAATGCATGAGAACATAGATAAGACACCTGCATTAAGCTAGAGAGAACTTGATATAACATTCAAATTCTCTTGAATTTAGCATACTGGCTTAGGGTGAGGTAACGCATATCACCACCATATCACATTATCCGGGAGGACATTACAGCAGGTTTGAATTGCATTTTACGACTCTTAAGGTTAAGGATCATTCAATGGGATGAAATATGTTCCCCAGGATAGTGTCCTGATTGCGTAGCCCTGACTTAGATTAAAGAGACACATGATAAAAACATGTATGTGTAATTGCCATTTGGTGCACTGGCATTTGACATAAGTTCAGGTGTAGTGTAACCTATTGTTCAGGTTGTGTCAGTAGGTGTGTAGGTTGTGTCAGTAGGTGTGTAGGCCTTCGACACAACCAACTGCTGATCAGCCTTTCAGATCCTGTGACGCTGTGTGCACTCCCCTTGTGAAAACAGTGCAGGAGGCAGGGGTATATTAATAATGAGTTTGCTTGTCAACTGTACATAGTGTGGTGTGGTGGCCAGGCTTGAGGTGGGCTGAACCTGTTAAGAAGTATGATGTGGCCCAGACATTAGCCAACTAGGGTGGTGATCATCTTCCAGGGACGCATTTGGTAAACCATCTCAGAAGCTTACGACTGTGCAGTCACTGATGAAATGTAAAACATTGCTTCTCTTGGATAGACATGCCTTGTATTTTTTTTCTTTTAATTGGGGTTTAGTCGCTTTAAAAGATCACTTTGATTTTGTGACAAGCAATAATACTATATTCTGTGATTTATATGTTTTTGTAGCTATCAAAGAAAGCAAGTAAAAAGAATAATTTCTCCAAATAGCTTGATATCAATGTTATCAAATGCCTCTTTCAGATTATTCTATGAATAATGTGATTATAGCAACAGGGTTAAAGGAAAGTGTTCAAATAAATTATGATTTTACAAACTGGTTATCTTTATACTTTTAGGTTAAAAATTAAATTACCTTTGATAATTAATTAAGGTGTTAGACATTATGTTATGTAAGTAGATAGTTTGGGTTGTTTAAAAAAATCACTGTCTAAGATGGAAGAAATTTAACAAGATTACAATAGCAATAATATGTACTTAATGTAAATTAATGCTGTAATATATTTAATATTGGTACATACACTGTAAGTTGTTAAATTGTATTGACCATAATTATGTTAATGAATGAATTGCCTAGTTGCCATCATGCTATCACTAATTAAAGTCTAATACATGTGCATTATCATATTATTAAATGTTCATGTCATTAATAAGAAGATAACTGCTTCACTAGACTTTAATAATCTTGATTAATCTTCTGGTATTATTTACAATATATAAAATAAGTACCATTGTCCTTTTACCATGCTAGCCTGCATTGATTTTGTATCAAGTTAAAGCTAGACTTGGTTATGCTAAGCTAGACTTTCTATTGGTGTTAATGTTAGACTTTCTATTGGTGTTAATGTTAGACTTTCTATTGGTGTTAATGTTAAACTAACCATGGCAGGAGTATGGTAAGTACACAGTGTTAGTTTCTCATGTCTATGTATACTGTGTATATATGTAATCTTACACTCGGCTGCTTCTCATTGCTCGTCATATAGGGCAAGATAATAAGTTATCGAAGACCGTGAAAATAATGTACCCCATTTACAGGTTTCAAAGCAATAAATATTTGTGTTATTAGTTATCAAAATGTTTTACTTGTAAGTAAGAGCCATTTTCAGCATGTTTGTTAGTTTTCTTTCCTAATATTATTCTTCAGTAATGCATGCAAAATCAAAGGTATTTTCAGAGAAAGTATACATTCTTATTGACTTCAAAGGTTGCTGCACTTCAAGTTTCAACAGACAGTGCCATTAAACATTTATTATATATTTTTACAGCTCCGATAATTCCTGAATAAAGGATAATTATGTATTCTGCTTGTTATCAATATGTGGAATATTCACACAAGGTCGTGACATGAAATTTGAAATGTGGATTAGTGATCGCGGTTCCTGAATGGAATGCACAACTAAAGGTAAATGTTTAGTGTTACTGAGTTGTGGCATTGAATCAGAGGTGCTTCGAGGTGTATGGATGCCAGTTGAAGCATGTGTTAGATGTGAGACATCTAGGTGAATCTTCTTGCCACCCATACCTGTCTATGCACTCACCCATGCATGCCTGCCTATAGCCAATCTATAAAAATAATATCACTTTTTTTTACACATATAATTCACAGAGAACATTACGATAGACACACTGACCTAGCTGTTTGTTGTATTTGTGTTTCATGGTCCATCTTCTCTAAAAGAACTGCTTTAATGATGGCATAGTTATGCATTAACCCCGACAGTCGTTTTACAAGAAGAGCATTCATAGGTGGATAATTCAGGTGATGAAATTAGCATACTAAATGCTTTCTGAACAACCACAACTCCAAACTCCAAACTACTTATCCCCTGTCTAAAGTTGTGAATGAAACTTGTTTTAATTTCCAATTTAAAATGAAAGAAACACATATATTAGTGAATCTTTGAATAATGGTGTTGACAATATGGTATAGTGAGCTTTCTTTACTCTAGTGAATACACTATGTTTCTCATTATATTTTTCAAAGTAGCATTTGAGTGCATTGTGTAGGTGTGATCTTTTGTTAACTACATTTATATAAGGGATCTACTAGAAACTGAAACTGGTTATATTATTATTTGCTTCATTATATCAATGCAAGGGGACATAACTCAGTGGTACGACTTAAACATATAATACGCAATGGCAATGTTTGCTTGCAATTCCTTCATAGATCAGTTGATGCATTCAAGTTGGGTCTTAATCTTACAATGTCGAACGAACCTATACATATTCCAGAACAGATACATTTTGTTTATAATGGAATATTTATTATTGTTGAACTTGAATGCCTATTTTAATTGAGATGCACCTATTTAAACTAAATTTAATTATAAACTCTGATAAAATATACCTAATTACCATACTTGAAAACACTGAAAATTGAAACCTGCCAAGATGGTCAAAAGTGAATGTATAATTTCCTTAGAAGGTCCAGGATGCAGCTAATGTGAAAATGAGTTAAGGAATCCAATTTCACAAATTAAAGTATTCACACATGGCAATTATTCCTAGAATTGCGAATGTTCTTGCATTTCTCCAGGCAGTCAAGCAGCACCTGTACTTTGAGGAGTGTCACATCGTGGTCTCTTCTCCCTGTTCACTTCTATTGTGCACGCGGTGCATCTGGGCTACGGGGGCCAGTCATCTTTGCTCCCAGGCTGATCTTTACCCTCACCTGTTGTCAGGCTTCACCTGTCGTTAAGCCCTGTCATTCCCCTGGTCCCCCCTTTAACACCTGTGATCTGCGGCCCAGCGCTTCCATTGACGTCCTGTGGATAGAGGGCTCACCAGCTGTTCTAATAGGTTATCATTTAGTCTTATTTTAATTTCAAACAAATAATACAATTGACATTTGACAGATTTAATTCAGGTTTGTATTAACAAAATAATTTTGATAATGAATGTATTGAATTTAGAGGTAATATTGCATAAAGGTTATGTATTAAATGAATAATTACTAAATTAATACATGTAGGTCAGTCATTCATTTGAAATGGGGATCAAAGGTTTAACATAGATCTTGTAGCACTATGCAAGTATTGTACGCCCTGTCATTGTACACATACAATTAACATATAACTGCTATCACTTTGTGAAGCTCCTTTCAAGACTTATTAGTTCATAATGTGTGGCAATGCATACTGATACACTGCATAAAGTAGTGTATTGACTTTCTTATAATTGAAAACATGCAATTGGTGGGTCAAATTTTCTCAAAATGT
>JAUTBZ010124363.1:318-15413 GCA_032361785.1 Lepetodrilus galriftensis | reverse complement strand
CGATGGCTATCCCCAATTGGTGGGGTATAGCGGCTTGGTAAAAGAGTCCTGCCCTTTGTGATTTAGTATTATCTGGTGGGATGTTCCGCTGAAATAACGGGGTTTCCTTCAGTCTAAGGCATTGTATCTAATGTCTATTCTGACAGGAAAACCTTTAAAATAAGAGTGGCAAACCATCGTTTTATCTTTTGAGGAGGGCGAAATATGGGCATTTATCTTGTGCCTTTGGCAGTGTTTACATTGATTGTACCGGGCATTATTACAGAATCCCAAGCTCCATTTTCTAAAAGCGTGCAAAAGGATTTAACCCTTTGCCAACGGGTGCAACAACCGGGGCAGTCTATTGCGGCCTGTTCGCGCCTTCTCAAAAGGAAAAGCTATTCTGATGGTTTTAGGGCGTTGGCTTATACACGGCGCGGCCAGTCGTTTGCCAGAAAAAGAAATTTTAAAAAGGCGCTGGCAGATTTTTCTATGGCAATTTCCTTGAAAGAGGGAAAGGCAGAAAGCTATTTTCATCGCGGGGCAGTGCATAGTTTGATGCGCGATCATAACAGGGCAGTGGCAGACTATAGCAAGGTTATCGCCCTCAATCCTGATTATGCCATGGCCTATTATAACCGTGGTACGGCTTTGTTCAGGCAAGGTTATTTTCAAAGGGCGCAGGCTGATTTTGACAGGATGATTGCGCTCAAGCCCTCGTTTTGGCGCGCTTTTATCAATAGGGGGACGCTTTTCATAAAGCTTGGGAATATTGACAAGGCTTTGGATGATTTTGATAAAGCCCTGTCCCTTAACCCTGGCAGCCATGCCATCATGATCAACCGTGCGGCGCTTCATTTAAAGAGCGGCGATAAGGAGAAGGCTTTCAAAGATTACAGGGCGGCTCTGAAGCTGTCGGAAAACCAAAATTCTGACAGGCATGGTCATATCAGAAATATCCAGAAGAAACTAAAAAAACTAGGATTTTATCACGGCAATTTCACAGGTGTTTTTGACCTGCAAACAGATAAGGCCTTGCAAAAATGGCTTCTCAATACAGACAACAAGCAATAGGAACAATCAGCATGTTTTATATCCCTCGTTTTTTTATCGCACTTATTATCTCAATCGGTTTCCTTTCTTTGGGGCATTCTGTCAAGGCTCAGGGATACGGGGTTTCGGGTTTGACAGGGCGCGCTGTCAGCTGGCGCAGCGGCAAGGTTTCAACCCAAATTCCTGGTCTGGTCAAATCCTTTCATGTCAAGATCGGGGATCGGGTGAAGCAGGGGGATATTCTCGCTGTTATTGACAGCGTTATCCTAACCAGCAATATGCACAAAGCCCAGAGTGAGCTTGAAGAGGCAATGGCAAAATCTTCTGTTGCCAAGGCACGCATGGCCTTAAAGCAAGATATTATGAGCCGCCAGAACAGATTGCGCAAAACTGCCGCTTTTCAGCGTGCCAGATATGATGAGGCACGGCTTGCTTTCCAGATTGCCAAGGCTGAATATGTGGCAACAAAATCAAGGATCAAGATACAGCAAACCATTGTTGACCGCAAAAAGCTTGATATTAAATTGTCCGTCATCCGTGCCCCTTATGACGGGGTGATCAAAAAAATATTTACCCAGAAAGGGGCTTTCATTACCCCTGAAGACCCAACGATTGTCGCCATGATTGATAGCCAGTCCCATGAAATAGAGGTTGATATTGCCGTGCAGGATACCCAGCACTACCAGCAAGGCGCTATTGTCTCGTTTAAACATAGTAATGGTAACAGCTTTCAGGCCAGGGTTCGGAGTCTTCTGCCCAATATTAATATCCGCACCCAGACCCGTCCTGTAAGGTTTACCCCGCTTGATAAAGTCATCATGGAAAATCTTGTCATCGGGCAGGAGGTCACCCTCATCCAGCCCCAAAACTGAGCCTCAAACTCGCAAAGATAGATCTGTATTGCAAATTGCTGTAAGACCAGTCTTGAAATGGAAATTCTGGGCAGGGGAAGATTATGGCAGGGCATTCACCAAAATTAGTGGCTGATCTGGAATATGTCTTTGCCAATTTTCCTGATCCCGTCAAATTGCCACTTTTGGCGCTGCGCGAATTGGTGTTTGAGACGGCCTTTGAAAATAGTGAAATAGGCACAGTAGAAGAAACCCTTAAATGGGGCGAACCAGCCTATTTGACGAAGGCAGGCTCGACCCTGCGAATGGGGGCAAAACAGTCTGACCCTGACCATTATCGGCTGTTCTTTCATTGCCAAACCACATTGGTAGATAGTTTTCGAGAGCTTTATCCTGACCAGTTTGTTTATGAGGGGAATCGCGCCATTGTTTTTCACAGACAGGATGTCTTGCCTCGTGCTGCGCTTGCCCACTGTATTTTGTTGACGCTGACCTATCATAACCGCAAACATTTGCCCCTGCTTGGGGGATAAAGCCCCTATATTCTGTGTGGGCTTTTTGTTACCCACATCCTCAATCTTGAGCAGGGGCAATATTTTGGTTGTCCTTGACTTGCTTTACATATCAGGTCTGACTAACTTCAAGGCATGGATATAAGCCACAACCTTTTATGAATTCATATGCTCTGAGCCAGGACTTTTTTATGTTTGACCCCGCCTTTATCATTTACCCCAATATTGATCCTGTTGCGCTCCAGCTGGGGCCGGTATCTGTCAAATGGTATGGCCTGGCCTATGCGGCAGGTTTTTTGCTTGGCTGGTACTATATCCTTTATCTGCTGAAACAAAAGGATGTCTGGCAGGGACTGAAAACAGATATTACCTCAAGCCATATAGACGATTTGTTGCTGTGGGTGATGGTGGGCGTTGTGGTCGGTGGGCGACTGGGGCAGGTTCTTTTTTATCATCCTGACTATTATTTTGCCAACCCTATTGAAATTTTCAAGCCCTGGAAGGGGGGTATGGCTTCGCATGGCGGCATGATTGGCGGGGTGCTGGCGATCTTGCTGTTTGCCCGCAAATATCAGATAAAATCTGTCTGGTCCTTGATGGATTTATGTCTGGTCGGTGTGCCAATTGGTTTCTTCTTTGGCCGTATTGCCAACTTTATCAATGCTGAAATTATCGGCACAGTCACCACCATGCCGTGGGGTGTTATTTTCCCCCTCAGCGCCGATGCCCCCAATGGCTTGCCGCGTCATCCTGCCATGCTTTATGAGGCTTTCTTTACAGGTCTGGTGCTGTTTCTGATTCTGGCCTGGTTTATTCATAAGCGCCATTCCCTGTCACGCCCTGGCGAAACACTGGCGATTGCCTTATTGGGTTATGCAGGTTTTCGGGTGTTGTGTGAAGGCTTCAAATATTTGCCAGACAGCCTGTTGGTGAACTGGTTGCCGATGACCAAGGGGATGGTTTATTCCATTCCTATGATTGTCGTGGGGTTCTATATTTTGCATCTGGTGGCAACAGGTGTCACCCTGAAGCAAAATAGTGGTGTCGTAAAATAAAAGATCAGGCGCGCAAAATCATGGGGTCGAGGGCAATTTGTTTAAACTCTTTGGCAAAAACTGCCATCAGGGGATCGGCCTTTTCAATAAAGCCGTTCAGCTTTGCCCATTGCGGCGGCGTGGTTTCGTCAAGGCGGCGCATCAGGATTGGTACGCTGGCCGGATAAAAGTCATGGCCTGTTGGATTGGCGAAGGTGAGCGACAGACCGCGCAGAAAATGGCGGTTGGCGGGCATGTGATAGGCAGTGATCAGGCGCACTGACCCCTTGTCCTTGGTTAAAAAATGCAGATATTGCGTGCCAATTGGCACGGTTATGACCCCATTTTGCTCATGGCGGGGGTTTTCATCAAAAAAGATCAGCGAGGCCTCTTCCTCTGACCATTCAATCCGCATCTGATAAACCGCATATTGGTCTTGATTGACGAAGGCAGGGCGCACGCAAATATAGTGCCCCTGATAATAGTCATAAAACTCACGTAGATAACCACCATTTTCAATATTAGCGACGGTGGCATGGTTGTGCGGGCTTGTTACAGCTGTTTTTTTGGTCTGGGTCAGGTCAAGTTCCAGCACTTTTTCAATGCGGAGCAGCGTCTTGCGGGAGAAATCGCCCTTCATCAGCCGAAAAATAGTGGCTTCGCCCAGCATGGCCTTGTCGGCCAGTCTGCGCTGCGACCAGCCCCGCATTTCCAGTTCCAGTCTGATCTGGTCGGCAATGTCTTGATTGTCTGGCATGGGCAGGTGCTTTCATAAATTCCAAATTCTATCAAAATGCTATCATTTTGCCGCAGCAAGGCCAAGCCAGATATGAAGGTTATCCCTGTTTCTTTGCTTTTTTCATGTTTTGCACTATGTGTAGCGAGGCTGCTCATACACGTTTGCAAAAAGAGCTATTCCTTTTGCGCGCTGATAAAACTTGCAGGAGATCCTTCCAAAACTATCGTTATAATACAACATATCTACCTTAAATTGTCGCTTCCAAAGTACATTATCTGGCTTATCCAAATATTCTGTCTATAGTATTCCTATACTTTGTCTTTTCTTAATTGTGAGAGGAGATCGTTGGTTTAGGGGAAGTTCGTGATACAGTCTATGCGTTTGATGTTTGTGATCTTTTTGATGGGATTTTTGACGGGGTGCGGTGGCGGCGGACCTGATATGTCACGTTTGACCATTGCTGATATGGCCGCCCTGAAATCAAGTGGCAAAGCTATTGTCATTCTGTCCTCAACCCAACGCGCTGACGCCCCAATCGGTATTCAGGAATCGGGCACTAAAAGCAGCTGGTCTCCCAAGGGGAGCAATACGGCTATGGATTTTAAGAATATGGTTATGTTGAACGGTGATGATGCGAAAGCACCGCATATTGCCGAGGTGAAGCCAGGCCGCTATAATTTGCTGTCCTTCAGCTTTGCATCAGGCAATGTCATGGCTACCAATATGGCAGGATGGAATGGCCTGCCTCTTGCCAGTTTTACTGTCAAGGCTGGTGAGGTGCTTTATGTTGGGGATCTGGTCGTCAATACGCAGGTTAAGTTTTTTGGCGGTCTGCAAAAGAAATTCAAGCTTGAGGTTGCCAACCATGAAGCCGCTGCCCGCAGCTATCTGACCAAACACAAGCCAAAGCTTGCAGGCAAAATGAAGACCCGCCTCATGAAACTCAGCCCCTTATTGGCACTGCTTGCCAAGAAGTAGTTTTTGTTGTCTGCTTTTAATCGGGCTGTTTTCTTTTGTGTTTTGAATAGAGCCATGCGCTGATTGTCAAAAGCATATAGAGAATGGCGATAAAGGCCAGTTGGTCAGGGTGGTGCATCAACTCATAATAGAGAATGAGGATTGTACCCATGAGTAGTCCAAGGATGGAGGCTATGGTCAAAACTGCCGAAGAATTGGTCTTGGCTCTGATTTTGAAATTTGCCCCAGCCATCAGCAAGGAAACCAGTAAAAAGGTGACACTGCCAAATTCTAAAATAACCTGAAGAGAACCTACTAGGATCAAGGCAAAGGCTAGACTGGACATGGTGATGATGGCGTAGATTGGAATGTTCTTATTGCGTTGTGCCAGTAAGGAAGGCATATAGCCGTCCCTGGCAATGACAGCCATTTGCCGTGATGCACCAAACACAGTGCCACTAATGGCGCTGCTTGTTGCCAGCAAAGCCCCAGCTATGACGAGGGAACTGCCCCACGAGCCTATGACAGCCTTTGCGCCAGCTGCCAGGGCATATTCTTCATCCTTGATAATATTTTCAAATGGAATGGCTAAAATTGCGCCCAGAGCAATAATCACATAGATGAGAACCGCCATGAATATGGCGAGATAGATAGCTCTTGGAATATTCTTTTCTGGCTGTTCCATTTCATTGACAGCATTAATCACAAGCTGAAAGCCCTCATAGGCCACAAAGGTGAGTGAAGAAACCGTCAATATTGCAAAAAGTCCTGTTTCAGGCGTGTTTTTAAGCAGGACTGGCAGGCTGGTCTGGCTATGGGTCATTAGAATGATAGAGATAAAGACCAGAATAATAAGCTTGGTATAAACCATAAGGTCTTCAATCTTGCCCATCCCCTTCACACTCCAGATATTTATCAGGGTAAACAGTAAAATAATGCCGCCCGCAACGCCCTTTCTGATCCATTCATTATCAGCAAAAGTAAAGCTGCTAATGGCATAGGAGGAGAAGGTATAGGCATAAAGGGCGATGGTGCTGATATAACCAAAAATGACCCACCAACCAATCAGTGATGCAGCAAAGGGGGTATCTGGAAAGGTTTTTTTATAGAAGGAATAGGTTGCGCCCTCATCCTTATAATAGACCCCAAGCTTGATATAGGAATAGGCGGCAAAGGCAGCAATGACCCCACCGAGACCAATCGCCAAAGGTGTAAAGACGCCGACCATAGCCACGGAAATGCCTAAAACGGTAAAGATGCCGCCGCCAACCATACCGCCAAGGGCAATGGCGACAAGCTCTAAAAGGCCAAGAGATTTTTCTCTTTTGCGGCACAGCGTGTTTGTCATTATTTTGTTTTCCCTATTCATACCGCCTTAAACGTAACTTTAGCCTGTCAATCTCTTCCATAAGATCCAGGGCAAGCGTGACGCCTGCCGGGTTCAAACGAAGGTCTCGTTCAAGGCGGGCTGCCTTGCGGATACGAATGAGGGTTATGTAGGAAAACCGCCAATTTTCAGGCCTTTGCCCTTCAACCTCGATCAGGCCTTCATTAATATAGGCCGTTATTTTCTCAATGGTCAGGCCGCAGCCCTCACACAGGTCATCAAGACCAAGCTGACTGTCTTGTGTGACAAGGTTTCCTGAAACAGGCATTTTTGCTGGAGGATTGGACATCAGTTAAACTCCAAGATGTTGGCGGGGATTAAAAGCCAGTTCTTTGGCCATGGTTTCATAAAGCGCTTTGGCCTTGTCGCTGTCAGCAGGGGGCAGGGCAATCTCAAAAATCACATAAAGGTTGCCAGCTGTCTTGGCGGGCAGGCCGCGCCCCTTCAGGCGTAATTTTTGCCCCTGCTTTGCATTTTTAGGCACTTTGAGATCAACAGAACCGGTGGGGGTTGGCACTTTGACTGTTGCCCCTAAGGCTGCTTCCCAAGGCGCAAGAGGCAGGTGGAAGGACAGGTCATTGCCTTCAACATGATAAAAGGGATGGGGATTAAAGGCAATTTCCAGATAGAGGTCTCCAGCCTCGCCGCTGCCCTGACTAGGGTGGCCTTGCCCCTTCAGCCTGATATGCTGGCCTTCATGCACTCCTTTGGGAATAGAGATATTAAGCTGGCGATCCTTGACGGTCACATGACCATCAGCGGTTACGGTTGGCACTTTTAGGGAAATCATCTTTTTTGTCCCTGTAAAGCTGTCCTCCAGATCCACCAAAACCTTGGCATGGCTGTCCTCGCCCTTGGCATTATAGCGGGCTTCGGCCTGTTGCTGGCGCTGCTGTTGATAGGCTTTGCCAAAGATCTGTTCAAAGAAGTCAGAATAGCCGCCCGCCGCGCCGCCATGCCCGTTTCCAGCCGAACGGAATGCGTCCTCACCGCCCTGAAAGCCGCCAGAAAATTCAAAACCTGCATCCCAGTCCTGATCAGGGCTGAAATCCTGTCCCTGCTGCCAGTTCATGCCAAGCTGGTCATAGGCTGCCCGTTTCTCGGCATCACTCAACACCTCATTGGCCTCACTGATTTTTTTGAATTCTTCCTCAGCCCCGTCTTCCTTATTGATATCAGGGTGATATTTACGGGCCAGTTTGCGGAAGCTTTTCTTGATCTCATCCTGGGTTGCGGTTTTCTCAACATCCAGAATTTTATAATAGTCTTTATATTCCATTCTATTGTCCTGGTCGCTCTTTTGGTTTCTGGTTATTTTGAGGAATGCGCCGCGAAAATACTGAAACTTATGATTGCCATAGAGCCGATCAGTCCACAGTCAGCACGGAGCGGTCGGCATATTGAACAATCGTCTTGGCCGTGCTGCCCAGGAAAAATTCCACAATCGGGTTATGACCGTGACGGCCAAGCACAATCAGGTCAGCTTTTTCATTTTTGGCAGTTTCCAAAATCACCTTGGCAGGCTCGCCCTCCTTGTGGATCACCTTGATATTTTCAACCCCAAGCTCTGTAGCTTTGGTCTGCGATGAATTCAGGATTTCAGTGCCATAGACATTAAAGAATTTTTTCTGGGCATCAATATAGTTTTGGTAGCTGTCAACGCTTTCATGATTGTCATCTGTAGGGTATTTGGGCAAAAAGGAACCTGCCACCACACGGCTAAATTTTTCACCGCAGCATTTCTGGGCATAGTCCAGCTCATCATCTGTGAGAAAATGTTGGTGAATGGCATGGAGAATAACCAGCTCAGCCTTGTCAGAGACAGCAAGCTTGGCAGCGCGCTCCAAGGCACGCTGGCTTACATCAGAACCATCAACAGCAACCATAATTTTCTTATACATCTGGCATCCTTTTTGAAGATATTTCAGTTTATAAAATGGATGATACTTTTTCAGAGATTTTCTTTGTATGAACGATAGCTTACAAGGGGGCAGGACGTGTGTCAAAGCTGTGTCAATTCCAGCGTCGCCACCAGCCAAGACATGTCCCTCCCCAATCAGAATGACAATAGGTATATATACTGTTTAAGAAGCAATCAAGAAATCAAAAGTTGAATTTTTCAGGTCAAAAAGAGGTTGTATCAAGTGATATAATTCTGACAGCTTATTATAAAAGGGGGCTTGATCAGCCTTGAGGGATAGTTGTTATTTTGAGCATATGCTAGTTATAATGTTAATCATAAAGTGCCTTGATATTCAGGCATAAAATTCGTTTTAACAATATCTTCGGAGGCTAGGATGGCAAATTGGACTGGGAATGCGTATGTTAACGCACTTTTGTTGGGGCAAAAATGGGATACCAATAACCTGACCTATAATTTGGATAATGGTATAACAATAACGTCCAGGTGGAATGCTGTTGAAACAGCCTCTATTGAGGCCGCTTTTCAAAGTTGGGCAGATGTGGCTGATGTTACCTTTACGAGAACCTCTGCGCCTTGGCTGGCAAACCTCAAAGAATCTCAGTCTTCTGGTATTAGCGGTTCACTTGCTGTTCATGGTGTTTTTATTGACTATGAATCGACGACAATCAGCACAGCACACGATCAGCTCACGGGAGATTATAACATATCAGGTCTGGGTTGGGACGAAGACCTGGCCAGTGGTGGCGGTCTTGAAGTTGGCGGCTATGGCTATGTAACACTTGTGCATGAAATTGGACATGGCCTTGGGCTTGATCATACTCATGCAGATGATAACGATGACCCTCATGCCTTTCCTGGTGTTGATGACGATACTGACAGTGGAAATAATGACCTGAACCGCATGACAAATTCTGTTATGTCATATGTTGATGGCCTGACAACAAAACCAGTTGATGGCGTGGCAGGTCAGGATAGCTATGGTTATGTCAGCGGCCCAATGGCCTTTGATATTGCTGCTATCCAATATTTATATGGGGCAAATACGACCATTCACAGCGGTAATGACACTTATGTTTTGGCCGATGCCAATATTACGGGGACTTATTTTAGCTCTATCTGGGATACGGGCGGGATAGATGAAATTATTTATGCTGGAGCCAAGGATGCTGTCATTGATCTGCGTTCTGCCAGCCTGGCTGATGAAGCTGATGGGGGCGGGCATATCAGTGGTGCAAATGGCGTCTATGGCGGTTTCACCATTGCGGCTGATTTTACCAACGCCCTTGCTGACGAAGGTGGAGAAACAGGTGTTATCATTGAAAATGCCACTGGTGGCAGTGGTGCTGACAAAATTATTGGCAATGGTGTTGACAATGTATTGTCTGGCGGGGCAGGGGATGATGTCCTTGAAGGCGGTGCTGGTGCTGATGTTATCAATGGTGGTGCCGGGAATGATATTGCTTCCTATCGAAATGCTGATGGGCTGATTGTTGCCTATCGTGATGCACCTTCTCTCAATTATGGCGATGCGGCAGGTGACAGCTATAGCTCTATTGAAGGTCTTGAGGGATCTGCCCATAATGATTTTCTATATGGCAGCAATGTTTCTGATGATCAGCTGTTTGGGCTGGGTGGCATAGACCAGATTTATGGCTATGGTGGTGACGATACCATTTCTGGCGGCGATGATTTCGACTATATTCTTGGTGGTGAGGGCAGCGATACCATTCATGGTGATGCAGGGCAAGATATTCTGTCAGGTGAGGGTGGTGATGATACCATTAATGGCGGCGATGACTTTGACCAAATTTTTGGTGGACTTGGCGCTGATACCCTAAATGGCGATGGCGCAGCGGACTATTTGTTTGGCGGTGACGGCACGGACACACTTAATGGTGGCGATGGCAATGATTTTCTTTATGGGGATGCTGGTAATGATATCCTGAATGGGGATGCTGGTATTGACGTGCTTCAAGGCGGCGGCGGTAATGATACCCTGTTTGGCGGTAATGATGGTGCATCAGGCGTGAATGGTCTTCTGGGGCAGGACGGTGATGATCGTCTGGTCAGCGGCACTGGCATTGATTATATGACAGGTGGGGACGGTGTGACGGATACAGGGAATGACACCTTTGCCTTTAGTGTGGGCGGTTATGTTGATGTGGTTCTTGATTTTCAGGCAGGTGATGGTATTGGCGATGTGATTGAGATCAACAGTGCTGCAACGGGGATCTCTTCCTTTGCCCAGCTGGAAGCCGAAGGCCGGCTGTCAAATGTTGGTAACTATACAGGTATTGTTATTACTGAAGGCGCTGATGTCGTTTACCTTCAGGGCGTCTCTGTTGATGACCTGGTGGCGGATGACTTTATCTTTGTATAATTCAAGGAAAGCAAAAATAGACAAGCAAATTTTATAAACATTTGCTTGTCTATTTCTTTACAAATTTGTATAGAAGCAAGCGATATTCTTGTGGCTTTAAGCTGTAATATCGTTGTGCAACAATGACTTGCAAGGTTCTCTTGCCGCCTTATGGGCTGTTTCGTGCACTTTGACTCTCTAATAACTCATTGATAGATTCGTAGTTATACTACTTTCATTTCCATATCTTTGAATATTAGGGACATATCAGTCTTTATATTTATGATTTTTCCCTGATTTTTGAGGTTGGAATGTAGTTTTCCTCAAACAATTAAGGTGATGAATATGACAAATATTAATGATAAAGAAGAACGTAAAGGGCTGTCCTCATTGTTCGATGATGTGAGTTTTCGCTCGCGTGATCATGACGACGATCATCACGGTTATGGTCATGATGATGATGACGATGACGACCGTGATGGACATGATGACGATCATGGTCATAATGAAAATCACGATGGACATACTGGCTATGATACTGACGATATTTTAAATGGCGGCAGTGGAGACGATGATTTCCATGGTGGTGCTGGTCATGACAATGAATCTGGTCATGATGGAAATGATCATCTTTATGGTGATGATGGTAATGATGAACTTCACGGTAATGATGGTGACGATATTTTGCATGGCGGTGCAGATGATGACCGTTTGCACGGTGATGACGGTGATGATGAGCTTCATGGTGATGATGGTGATGACCATCTTGAAGGTGGAGCAGGTGCTGATGATATAGATGGCGGTGCTGGCAATGACGATGTTCTGGGTGGCTCAGGTAATGATCTGCTACGTGGTAAAGAAGGTGATGACCATCTTGAAGGTGATGAAGGTGACGATGATATCAATGGCGGCGATGGGGATGATGATCTTTATGGCGGTTTAGGAGATGACCTTCTTCATGGTGGGGCAGGAAATGATCACCTTGAAGGTGGGGACGGTGATGATGATATCAATGGCGGAGATGGGGATGACGATGTTCTTGGCGGCTTAGGTGATGACTTGCTGGAGGGTGGTGCAGGTGATGATCATCTTGAAGGTGGTGCAGGTGCTGATGATATTAATGGCGGCGATGGAATAGATATTGCTTCCTATCGGAATGCAGACGGATTGGTTGTCGCTTATCAGGATGCTTATACCCTTAATTATGGTGATGCCGCAGGTGACAGATATACATCTATTGAAGGTCTTGAGGGATCCGCCCATAATGATCAGCTCTATGGCAGTAATGTTTCTGATGATCAGCTGTTTGGGCTTGCCGGTATAGACCAAATTTATGGCTATGGCGGTGACGATACCATTCATGGCGGTGATGATTTTGACTATATCCTTGGCGGTGAGGGTAGTGATACTATTCATGGTGATGCCGGACAGGATATTTTGTCAGGTGAAGACGGTGATGATACCATTCATGGCGGCGATGACTTTGACCAGATTTATGGTGGAGCTGGTACTGATACCCTTAATGGTGATGGCGCGGCTGACTATCTGTATGGTCAAGACGGTGATGATGCGCTTAATGGTGGCGACGGCAATGACTTCCTGTATGGGGATGCCGGTGATGATGTCCTGAATGGTGATGCTGGTATTGACGTGCTTCAGGGCGGCGCTGGTAGTGATACCCTGTTTGGCGGCGATGATGGCATAACAGGCGTGAATGGCTTGTTTGGTCAAGATGGTGATGACCGTATGGTTGGCGGCAGTGGCGTTGACTATATGACAGGCGGTGACGGTGTGACAGACACAGGCAATGATACCTTTGTATTTAGTACTGGTGGTTATGTTGATGTGATTACTGACTTCCAGGCAGGTGCTGGTCTTGGTGATATTATTGAGATTGACAGTGCTGCAACAGGTATCTCTTCCTTTGCCCAACTAGAGGCTGAAGGACGCCTGAGCGATGTTGGCAACTATGCTGGCATTGTGATTACTGAGGGCGCAGATATTGTTTATCTTCAAAATGTCTCAGTTGATGACCTGGTTGCAGATGACTTCATCTTTGTCTAGAGCATAATCAAGATAAGTTGTTACGACTTATCTGGTTAAACTATGCAACCGATAAGGACTTTGGAGCAGCCTCTTGACAAAATTTAAATGCAGGATGCTCTGGAATATTTATTTAATCAATGGGAGAGGCGTTTTCAGAACGCCTCTCCCATATCTATTTTATACCCAGATTCCATGAAAACCCAGAGAGAAATTGGTATATAACCCCAGTCTCGGATAAGGATTATTGTCTCGCTTTGATAAATATAAATATTTTGTCATCCTGAACTTGATTCAGAATCCATACTCCCGTGACATCAAAACCTCGGTTTTCAGACGGTTCTTTTCTTCCCTGCCTTCGTTCCGCTCTTCTTCCAATGCTAGAGCAAATTGCAAGCAATTTCGGTCAGTCAACCTTGCTCTAGCCCTTTAATGGCGCATATCTTAACCCGCAAATCGATTCGATTTGCTCGCACTATGCACTAAGCCTCATAAGGCACAACTCTTATGCCCAGCCGCTAGACCTCACCAGCCTAAGGATTGCCTTTACTAAGAAAAGCAAGATCCCTTATCTGAACGGGTATTCAAGTGTATGTGATAAGAAGTAAGCGAAGCAAAGCTTTGAGGTTTGGGAGGGACGCTCTCGTTGACATTTCAAGACGCTAGACCTTGGCAGTTCATGACTGCGAGTGTTCTAGCTGGTTCAGCCCACTCTCAAAGAAATTTTTTCTTGATGTTGGTTAGGGGTTACCCCCTTCATCAGAACGTTAAACTTAGCAAATAGTGAGACAGTAACGTTCCGATCAATAGTGCAACTATTGACCGTCATTTTTATAAATGTTTTAAATTATGTGATCTTGTATAAGAAGGTCTTAAGCCGATAAATCAAACGGCTAAATCGTCTTTTACAAAAGCGGCCATACCTGTGCGGCGCGCACGTTTTAGCTGCTCGGCGGTGAGAATGGCTTGTAATTCTTTGTAAGCGGTATCAAGGTCATCATTGACGATAATATAATCATAATCTGACCAATGGCTAATTTCAGCGGCAGCTTTTGCCATGCGGCCATCAATGATTTCTGCACTGTCTTGACCGCGCCCCGTCAAACGTTCACGCAAAGCGGCGTGTGAGGGCGGCAAAATAAACACCCGCACCAGATCGCTGCCAAGCTTTTCATACACTTGCGCCGCGCCTTGCCAATCAATATCAAATAAAATGTCTTGGCCGCTTTCTATACGCTGCTTCACAGGGGCAGCAGGTGTACCGTAAAAATTGCCAAACACCTCCGCCCATTCCAGCAAAGCATTATCATCGCGAATGGCTTTAAACTCTTCAATGGTCTTAAAATAATAATGCGTGCCTTCCACTTCGCCCGCGCGCGGCTGGCGGGTCGTCATGGAAACAGACATTGCTAAATTCTCATTATCTTTCAGCAGCATCTCAGAAAGGGTTGATTTTCCAGCCCCAGAAGGCGAGGAAAGCACCAGCATAACCCCAGTGCGGGCAATTTTAGTATTCATTTGTTATTTCTTTTTGTTAGCATTAAAACCTACTTTTATTATTATACCAGATTACATAATTAAGAACATTTATAAAATAATGTTGGTCAATAGCTGAACTATTGATTGGAACGTTACTGACGAATATTAAGTAACGTTCCGATCAAGGACAGAGCCCTTGACCGACACAACTATGTTGCCAAATATTAGCGAAGAGCAGATTCACGCGGATATTTTTCAGGTATTGGGTCAGAAAAAAATAAGTCGGACATCAATGGGTACACCCCTTAACGGACACCAAAAAAAATTTCTTTGTTAATCAATATTACATCCTAACGCTTCGGACTAAAATACCTTTTTCAGCACTATATCTATCTTTTAAACAACCAAACCAAAAACAAAACCCACTACGTGGGGGTTATTCGATGTTTTGGACTTGTTCGCGCATTTGGTCAATGAGGACTTTGAGGGCGAGACCGATTTTTGTAATGTCATCGGCGTTTGCTTTTGAACACAGGGTATTGGCTTCGCGGTTAAATTCTTGGATCAAAAAATCAAATTTGCGCCCTACGGCCCCTTGTTCAGCAAGTAAAAGATGCGCCGCCGCAACATGAGAATGCAGGCGCTGGATTTCTTCTTCTATATCGGCGCGGGTGGCGAGTAAAATTGCTTCTTGGTGCAGCCGCGTTTCATCTAAGTTCTCTGTTCGGCCAAATAACAGTGCTATATTTTTCTCTAACCGCTCGGTAATGGCCTCAAT
>JAUTBZ010124352.1:0-15415 GCA_032361785.1 Lepetodrilus galriftensis | reverse complement strand
GTAAACCTAATTGCCTCTAAACATCCAGTCTTATTACCCCTAAACATAAACCCTCATTACAGGGGCGGATCCAAAGGGGGGCTCACCCGGCTTGCGCCCCCTAGAATTGGAAAATATTGTTCAATAAACATATATTATGTATTATGGTGAAATTATGAGCTCCCTCAAAAATACACTTTGAGCCCCCCTTAACCTGAAAGTCTGTATCAGCCCCTGCCCATTATTATTACCTCTAAATATATTCTAAGTCGCCAGTCTTATTATCTCAAAACATCATATTCTTTAAAATTTTACAAGTAATAATTTCAATTCATTACCTGTCCTACTGACCAGACAACAATATCATTTAGCGACATTCCTCATACTTAAGTATTTAAAGTACTTAGCGAGGCGAGTGTCACCACTGACCCCGAGGTCACGTACATGTCACTACAGTATACTACAACTGTACTACACAACAGTCGTATCAGCACACCCATATACCTCCACTAATGACAGCACTGTATATGATAAACCACACACTCCAATTCACAAAGGCAATCAAGTAACTTGTCGTGCTCTCATTTTAAAGACAGGGTTAACGGGTTGGTGCAGGAATGACAAATTGTACAGGTTGTAAACACAGGGACACACAGGAGGCATGGTTCCTGGTATAAACACACTGCAGAATCGACAGCTCATCCGTGGCGGTCTGCCGTGACACGGACACTGGAACGGCAATACGGCGAAGACCGCCACTCAGAGGTGTGTGTTTTTCAATTACCGCAGTGGGAGCCTGTCTGACATGTTAGGTGTGCCCACACAACCATAAGAAACAACAACCGTAAGAAACAACCTCGAAGAAACAACCTCGAAGAAACTGAACTCATATTAATAATATTTTTCACATCATTCAGATGGTTTATTTATGGTAGGAAGAAAATTACAAAATTCAAAACTCAATGACATATTTTACACTGTAGACCTTTAATGTCTGCACCTTGCGGTGTAGATGTAGCGTTTTCCAGCAGTAGGTGGCTTAATTAACTAAATAATGAAAGCTGCATAATTAGCTTCATTAGAGTGGGTGTAAAGACGTAGGCAACTGACGCCATAGCAAATTGCTCTTTACGATTGTTAGTTAGGTATAGATGTTTTCGAATCGATGATATATATATATATATATATATACACATGAAAAGTGGAATGTGCAATATATATTCATAACTACCATGTGTACCGGAAATTTTTAATCTAATTGGTTGGGAGTTTGTATTGTGATGAGACCGAGGGTGAAATGTGATCAATAGGCCGGGTGATAAAACTGAAGCAGCTTGCACTATATGCCATATCCAGATGTTGCAATAACACACCAATATGTAGGATAAAAATAGCAATTTAACAATATTATTTTGGTATATAATTACTAACTGACAACCATCAAAACGTAATGTCATCAATGTGATAGTTTGTGAATCTTGTATTAATAATACCAGAAAAGTCACTGAATCCAAGTTCCATCAGAAGAAGACATACTAATGTATTGGCTATGATGATATGTAAGGTATACACGAGGTATACGGACATACACGAGGTATACGGACATAATAATTCTGGACAGTTTATATGTTTGAGTTGCAGATGACCCAACTACTCAGGACACGGATGACCAATTGCTAGACTTCTGTGTAACAAATAACCACAGATGACCAACTGATGAGAGTCTACTGGTACACTAATCGATTGGCGCTGTCAACTTATTAATGATATTTCTACACATACATGGAGAATTATTGATATAGCCACACCAGAAGTGTAATGTTTAACTGGTTTTTGTTATGATCAATATCCACTCGCTGCCCGTGTCAAATCTGTACTAATGAATAAAAAGTCATTACAGGAAATTCCATCAAGACAGACCTTTACATTCCGATATTTTCCATCACTCCAGATATTCAAACACAAAAGCTGATTCTGTAACTCGGTGTGAATAGTGTCAAATGAATATGATGAATACGGTACTGCATGAAATAAAATAAAATAAAAAATTGAATTAGGGTTTAGAGCTGCATTGACGATTCTTTCACTGGTATCATGGTTTGTCAGGTTATTAGGGTAGGAGAAAACTTATACCATCTGCAGTGCTGAAAGTTGCAGTAAACCTGTGAGCACTGGCTGGTACTGACGAACCAATCAATCGTTACATATCAGCAGGTTTATGTGCTGAAATAACACCAGGCTCATCTATGTACTGACATACGAGCAGTCCGTCGCAAATCAGACTTTAATAGGCTGATTTGTGTATTCTTAGAGCAGCATGAATCCTGCCGAGACCTCTAATGGTGTAGATACACACACTGGTATACAATTATGGCCTAACTCTGGCGTAGACTTACAAATCTGTGCCACACTATGACAGCTACACTGAGCCAGCGAGGTAAAATCAATACCACAGACGATCGGGATAAAGTATCGGCCCGAGATCTGAGCCTGTATCAGCCTGAGATCTGAGCCTGGGATAAACTCTGACACACAGAATCCAAGCAGTTGCAATCAAGTTAGCTTCAGAGCGGCACATAAAAAGAAATTGCATGAATTCTTGATGACCCGGTTCCACAGGAAAGACATGCAAAGGTTGTGGAGTACCCAGCGAAAGCCGGCATTAAATAAGAAGTCCGATGTCCATGATGACCACGATGTCAAACGTAGATGTCTTATTAATGTTACAGCCATATAGGACTGGTATACTTACACATGAAAAATGCATGAGATTTAATATTAACAGTTCAACGACAACAGGTGCGACTGCAGTGTTTCTTCCTGAAGAATTCGACTCCCGCTGGGATTGTTAATATATTGTCACTAGGGTCGGAGAGCACCATTCTTTGTAACTTATACATGTAATAATATAAGTATCAATTACACAAGAGGAACCAGATACACAGGGTAAGAAATGTCAAAGCTCTTGCTGGGACTGAATCTCAAACATAGGACTGAATCGCTAGAACAGCCTATGACTGAATTGTCATCAAAGGACTGAATTATCAGCATACGACTGAATTGCTAGTACAACAATAATACTGAACTGTCAGCATATATAGGACTATATTGCTAGGACTGAATTGTCATCAAAGGACTGAATTATCAGCATAGGACTGAATTGCTGGGACTGAATTGTCATCAAAGGACTGAATTATCAGCATAGGACTGATTCCCCAGTACAACAATAATACTGAACTGTCAGCATATAGGACTATATTGCTAGGACTGAATTGTCATCAAAGGACTGAATTATCAGCATAGGACTGAATTGCTAGGACTGAATTGTCATCAAAGGACTGAATTGTCAGCATAGGACTGATTCCCCAGTACAACAATAATACTGAACTGTCAGCATAATACTATATTGCTAGGACTGAATTGTCAGCATAGGACTGAATCTCCAGCACAGCTAGGACTGAATCTCCAGCATACAACTGAATCAACATCACAAGACTCTACTTGACAATGTGCTCAATTGAAGAACCTTCTGACGAAACGAAAATTGATTTTTAAGAGTTCTGGCATCATTGTGCGATGTCTGTATGGATTTATGTGGTCTACCATAGGAATAGAAACATTGTGAAAGTCCCCACAAACATTTTAACATCTGTGTGACACTCTGAGGAGGCTCTCATTAAATCAATCCGACATTTAATGTTCATTGCGGACTGGACAGAGTGCACAGAGAGTTTCTTTTCTAACTTTGAAAACTCTGCTCACCTCTCCAAACCGTCTAGACGAGCCAACGGCCGTGAATAATTGTGAAAAGATTAAATATTCAGAAGTGTTGCTACGACACCTTTAAAATGGAGAGCCCAAGGAAGGGCAATCAAGCATAGATGACGAAGTATGTAAACAGGTCTACCTGAGATTGCATAATAATATCCTGCCAGACCTGAATGTAACACTTCACTGCATATAGTATGATGTATACTCTGGAGGAATATCTGAGCAAATCAGTCTAATGTGACAAAGCCAAACAAAATAATAATAATAATAATAATAATAATAATAAAATAGTTTATTTTTGTGTCTTGTGCAAAATTAAAACATCTCATTCATAAAATCTGAAACCAATATGATGAATTAAATGTTGGGTCTCAAGATTTGATTAATTAGATCTTCTGCAATTATAATTAATATCATTAATTATATTTAGTCTAATATTCAACGTATTCAAAGGTCATGATTCATCCTAGGCTTACAAATAAAACAGTAAAATGTCCTTCAAAGCAGAATATCTCAAATTACAATTACAACAGTAATAATATCATAAACCTTGCATCATGTTGACCCTCTACAACATTTGTAAAGCCATTTAAAGACATAAAACAATTTATTTTGAAAATTTAGTAGGACTACATCATGTTACTAACATTGGGTCACGTTTTTTATCCATTTGATGGATACTTGCTATCACATTAACATGAAAGTGAGAAAGTGACTGTGTCACTTTAAATCTCAAAGTTAATCTGTAACACACTGACAGCATGCTGTCTTCACCTAGAACAGGATTAAAACACTTGTATCCATCATGTCTACTATGAACGAAGGACATCATGAACATAGTGAGATATTGCTTCTCCATCATGTCTATACATTCTTGTATCTTTGACAGTATTGATTTGTACCAGTAAATTTAAAGTCATGTCTTATCACATAGTAATTATTATTATTAAAAAAATAATTTACATTCTGCAGATAAAGTTTGCATGTCCTGCTATTCTAAATGCTTTCTGTGCAATTCGTGCAGAGAAACTTGTTATGAATACACCATGTGTTAGAAACCAGTGCAATCCATCCATTTTGAGAAAGCCTCGCCAATTTAAAAACAAACGATTGTTTGCATTCGCCAAGTAAAATAGCTTATTTCGATAGGTTTTCATGCATTTTCATCCCTGAAAGATTGTATTCTTGCTCTCTATATAATATATGACCAATAATAAAAATGGGCATAGGTGAAATCTCCCAAGTGTAAGAGTCCTTTTAAGCAGAGAAGTTCTGAGCTGACCAACTGCAGCTGTCCACTGGCTATCAGTAATGTCCAGGAATGGCAATAACCATATAACATGAACAAACATCACACCTCCGCACACACAGGGCTTAGTAGCATGTCTGGAGGCAGGTATACAGTAGCCTACTATCAAAGAAAGGTGCAATCAATATCTAACATGTCTAATATATATAGTCTAGCAGGTCTACCGCAGTCCAACATCACAGTCTAACATCACAGGTCTATTTCATAGGTTGATGTGCAGTAAATCATGTACATGGCAAACAGTGGTTATAAAACACTATATTTTCAGTGTTATTTTTAGAAGGCTGAAAGATGTTTGATTAGCCTACTGGAACCGTGGAGGTTAAATAATTGAAAAGTATGTGTCATTGGTTTCTTCATGAGTTAACACCGCAATTATAGTCTGAATAATTTATAAAGTAAGTTGCTTTCAAGAATTGACATACTAGTACACAGGGAGTTGAATGGGTGCATTTTTTTCAACAGGAAATTACTATTAACAATGATATAGCAATACACTATCTCTGATTACTTGGTGGGTGGAAAAACCTTCACATCCATGTATTGGTAACACCCTTGCCATGATGCAATGGAAAAACAAACTCTAGCATCTGAGCATGTCTAGTTGGCGCAATGTGGGTGCAATGCTCTCCATGTGGAGTTAGTCTGCGGAGGAGGAGATACCAGAGATTTGAACTCGGACCTCTCTGGAACAGTGCGAGTACATGGATGTGCCGTCTTGGAGCGAGGAGTGTCCACCAGTTAACCCTCTCCATGCTGGAGGCAACCAGAGATGCCCCAATGAGCTGCGGCTGTGCCTAATCCAGCAGACAGAGGGTTAAACAACTACTGTACATGCTCAATATTATAACTGCAGTAGCATTACTCTAAATGCTCATATTTCAGGATTCTTTAGAAAATATCAGATTATTTATGACACTTTTGAAAAAATGGGACGATTTATTCATTATGGTGTCTATCCTTTTTATTTAGGATGGTAACAATTTAGTATTTGAGCTCTTCCAAGATGTCTTTAAAAGATGTCATTGTTGTGCAATATTTTCAAGATTTATTTTCATAGTTCATCAAATGGATAAATAGTAGAACATATCCCAGGATATATAAATGTGTATAACAATAAAATACAATACAATGTTATAAGTGTATCATGATATATACAATGTTGTAAGAGACATACAATGTTTTAAATGAAGGGTGAAGATATACAATGTTGTATTTGTAATTCATGTAAGGGTCTGGTGATGCCTACACTAGTATAATTGAGTGTACAATGTTGTAGACCCCTGGTGATGCCTACACTAGTATAATTGAGTGTACAATGTTGTAGATAGTAGATTGTGAAATATACAATGTTGTAGATAGTAGATTGTGAAATATACAATGTTGTAGATAGTGAACAATGTTGTAATATTGGAGGGTGATATAGCTTTGTATGAAACAGTTCATTTTTTAAATTGTATTTTTACATCACGTGTGGGTCTGCACAGAATGAACAAGGAAGTGTAGGAATGTAATAATAGATTGACGGTTTCATATAACAGTATATTCATTAATAGATCTAGCATGTCTAGTCGCTACCAGTATATTCATTAATAGCTCTAGCATGTCTAGTCGCTACCAGTTGAAAATGCAAATGCAATGAATATACTGCATTTATAAATATAGCACAGCTGACCTAGTTGATCAATAGGCGTAACCACTTCACTTTCTTTAGCCAACTTAAACCAGCTTGTATTTATTAGACTTTGGCACATCCACTGTCAACACAGGCACTCCGTCACAGCTGGTTAACTCTCCACCCTCGCTATCCCCGGCCGAAACATCAAATCAGGACAAAATTTGTCTTTGAAGTGCTAATGCATTAGCATTGACCAATCGCACTACAATACAAACCGGAATAGTAAAAGTGCACTGCCTAAACATGTATAAAAGCGGGACTATTGAGTACAAAAGAAAGTCTGGGTTGATACTGCACCAATCACAAACATCAAAACAAACAAAAAAGGACGCGATGTAAATTTCATTAGAAACACTTCGGCCAAGCCTTTGTTTACAATCGTGAAACGGTAAACAGCGCGAAGCCAAGCGCGTTGCACGCCCGGCGCATGGAAATGAAATATATACATACCTTGAAATTGATATCAATCGCTTCCGACTCATCCATGAATCGAATTGTACATGAGTACTCCGTTTGGACATCTCCCTTGGTATTTCTTTTCCGGAACATTTTATCCGGTTTTTATAAAAATCCACACAAAACGACGCTGTTGCGAGAGGGAAGAAAAGCACGGCTGGCTCTAGCTACCGCATCCAAGTTGTCGATGAATCCACAAGCTTGCTTGTTTCAAGATGGAGCGAAGCAGGTCACATGACTCACAGGGTTCAGAGTTCAGGGTTCACGGCAGGTGCCCGGTAAAGCTCTCCGATAGCCCGTTTAGGAGCGTTACAGTGAGGAGTACCTTATTGACGCGAGTGATTTACCGTTAATTAATTTAGTCAATTAACAGTTTGTGCTTTACAGTTAGTTCTAAAATTACTTTTATTGAATAGTTTTATGCCGCCTCGTTTTGAGTGTCGGGGGCTGGAATGCATAACACGTGGTATTCAGGTACTCGTGAACCTTTGTCGGCCTTGAGCAGTTGAGTCGTCTGGCAGCGCATGCAACCGTCAGTCTGCACGTGTCACTTCTAGGCCGTGCAGCACGATGATCCTGATCGTTATGGGAGTTTGTGGGTGTGGCAAGTATGTACTGGACGCAACAAGCGCCAACACTGAACCGGCGATACTGATATGAGATATATCATACACCGACCGGCTGTCAATCATCGGACATCCACTTCCGTGTATATTTCATAATATATTACACATGCATATTATATATACCGGTAGTGCTGAATATATTCACTTATAATGCATAATGAAGGTTTATGACTTGAATATACAAGTCCTTACAAATTGGCCATATTAAAAATAAAATAAAAATAGAGCGACCAGCTGCTAGATCATTGTATTTATTAATCATAGTTATAATAATAGTCGTAATATTATTACTGTTACCTCAACCGTGAGATATGTATAATCCTGTTGTAATTTTAGAATGTGTTTGTATTAATATAGTAGTAGTAGTAGTAATTAATAATGTTTCCTATACAAGCAAGGGCTATTTTGATAAAATACATGTTACTGTATCATTGTATCAAGATTACATTCACTGTCCCAAAATTACACAAAAATAAGGGAAAAGAAAATAGCCAATTTTTTTTCAAAATATAAAAACTAGAGCATGTGAAATTTAAAGTATGCAGATAGAGGTTTGGTCAGTTAGTGATCGGCTTACTTACAAGTCCACATTCATTAATACAACATTAGGCATGTGTACACATGACTAAATATGACCCTGTATACAGGCCGGTGAACCATTGATAAACCAGACCATCCTGTTTCATGACAAAATTGTCCAGATAGCAAATTGAACAGGTTCCTGAACTGAATCTCTTCACTCTCCGACTCTATACTGATTCTGTGCTTCGCTTTACAGAACAGTTGTAGCTACAATTTTCGGAAACTGCTCCAATTGTTTGTTCATGCATTAAACACTTTTTATCACTACAATATGCAATACTAAAACTATTGTACTAGCGATTAAAATAGTTAATGAATGCAACTAGACTTACATTTGTAGCAAGTTCCTAAAATATTTCATACAATCAATTTTGGCTACAACTGCTTTGTGCAACGGTGCCCCCAGTTCATTCTGGAGTTTTACTTGATAGGTCAACAGTACAATTAACACTGTTATTGACAGAGAATAAAAAAATCCAATCCTTACTAGTATATATATTCCTTTGAGTGTCTAGCTGCTTCTAATAATTAACTTTTTGTTGGATTTAAATTTCTTTTGGAGATATTTTAAAATGACTGAAATCTCACTTCCAGCAATGCTTTGAGATAATTTAAGAGGTTTATCTATCAGTTTCCATCAGTGTTGAACAATTGCCATGTTTGAAATCATAGGTCTATGTAATTTATTTTCAGGACGACAGTTGGTGAAGCTCTTTCAAAGAAGGTGATTACTATGATTACCAGTAGATTGATTAGTTTTGAACTCTGTTTGACATGTTGAAGTGTATCAATACTGTTTGGTATAAACATTCCAAAATGTCAATGTATGTATTGTCCTTATTACTATAAAAACTATTGCTATAATGCATGAACATTTATTCTAGCATATTAAATTATTTATTAATAGCAACAAATTATTGTTCAGTAAACTAGTGGTGTAATGATGCAATGCTGACATAGTGATGTTGAAGAAGTAGTTGAAAACTGCTGCATTGTATCAACTAAAGTAGATTATTATGATGTAGTAGAGCCAGCACTTACATAGCTTTATTTCCGAGAGGAAAATCTGGCTCATTTTGCAGTCTCAGGATGTCCGAGATCGAGGATCAGGGTACCCTTTCACAAAGCTCTCTTCTCCACCAAGAGATCATAATGCTCTCTTTGCCAACAGCTAATAGTAATACACTGCAAATAGAGTGCTACGGCCTCTGACTTAAATAAGTGGATAAGAGAGCTTTGTAAAAAGTTACCCGGATTGGTACTTAGCAAGGATTTTACAGCACTAAAACTGTTTGAAGAGGAGTAAAATATAATTACATATAGTCTTGTACATTTTCAGCTTGGTTGGGAGTTTGCCGATGCAGATGATTTCCACCCTGCAGCGAACAAGTCCAAAATGGAGAAGGGGATTCCCCTTACAGACGAAGTATGTCCATAATTTATGTCCATCATTAAAAAATCTCAAGAAATAAATTTAATGATGTGGAAGGCTGACGTTGTAATATAAATTAATATATTAAATTAAATCCTGTACTAGCTATGTTTTTTATTTACAGGACAGAATTCCATGGCTGAAGTCCATCCATCAATATATGTGCAAGTAAGTCTGGTCTGAGATTTCATGCTCAAACTCAAATTTTATAGGGGGATTTGTGAACCAAACTTTGTTGAGCATGAAATCCTACTCGAAACAAGTTTCACAATCTCTAGGCAAAAGGAAGTAATTTTGAATATATTGTATCTGAGAAAAAATATTCCATATAGTGAAAATTGGACCATAATTCCTAATTAAATCTTCAATACCCAACAGATATTTAGTTTTTGACATGTACTATCCTGAATGCCCATATATTCTTTCAATGAAAAACATGAATCTTCTGTTTGCAGTTTCCATAATCAAAAGAAACATGCAGTGGTAACGTGCTCAGCATTGAAGAAATCGTATCGCAATATTCTAAAGACAGGGGAGGCAAGTCATGACACTGCCACCCCTGAACTGTCGGTCGTATTCGTACATCTCAAAGGTGATAGAGCCCTCTTGCTGCGTCGCATGGAGGCACGGTCAGGACATTTTATGCCTGCTTCACTGTTGGATTCCCAACTCGACATTCTGGAAGAACTCGACATTTCCGAGGATTCCGTGACGGTCGACATCAGCTTGAGTGTTCCGGATGTCGTGGACCACATTGTCACAGAACTCAAACTTTCCTGATGTACTGACGGGGTCATTGTGGTCATGAAGCAATTCATCAAATAATGACAAGTTTGGTTTAACCTTCTACCTGCTGCACGCACACAGGGGTGCCCAATAGAGCAGTGACTTTGAATGTGTGATGAACCAAGACAGGTTAAACAATGGTGCTATGTAATTGTTGGAAAATGCTTTCAAACAATGTTGTGAATCGACATGTTACTGGTATCGTTATATGGAAGATTCCACTTGAATTTTTGTTTTTATCTGGGAAAGGAATGATATTCGTGAATCCAGTTTTATTTTACCATATCAGAATAGTTATTTGTTGTTTTCTTACCGAGGTGGACAGAACGTGAAACAATTGTGCTTCGTAATTTGTGTTCAACCATCATGAACCATTCCCACTAGTCCTTGTTACTCAGGTTTATTGCTAGCTTCCAGTAAAGTGTTGTTGAATTCAACAAACATGTGTTTATTTATTTATTAATAAATATTTTATTGACAAATGATATCTGTCAACACTTGACAAAGGAGTAGCTCATGGATGCACAAAACGATAACATTATGTGAAACCTTGAATGACATTTTTATAACAGATAACTTGTACTAGTTTAGTGGATAAGCAAATACAACATCATATCATGAGAATGTTGCATGAATAATATAAATAAGAAGCCATAACAAAATTTATGTTTCATGTACAACCCTAGTGATTAATTAATTCTAAAACCTTGGGGCCAGTAATAAGATGTAGTACAAGCTATTAATAATTTCAGAAATAGAATTACTCGCTAAGAAAATATTTGTCATAAATTTAAATATTACACCTACCGTATATACTCGTGGATAGGTCGAGGTTTAGGTACTCGGAAATAAAGATTGAAGAAGGGGGTCGACTAATAGACGTATGTTTATCAATGTATTCCATAAAATAAAAAATTAAAATAAAGGTACCGTACTGTGACATGTGTTATTTTTCAGTAGGTCGTGTTTCACATGTACACAATACAGTGCCCACAGTGCTACATAGTAGCTTTGCTATTCTGCATTAGCAGACGTGCATGCCTTTATCTCAATCATTCACTCATCCTTCTCCATTCAAACCAAAACTCTTTGAAACAAGATTGTAGCTCATTTGGCAAATCTTTTCGAACCAAAATAAAAGTGATATTAACTTTGTCAATTTATGGCTGTGGAAGAAAGATTATCACACTTATCTGAACAAAGTCTATGGTTGAAAACAAAGGAAAAAACTATATTAAGTTGCGAGAAAATTCCCTCAAAAATGAATTTTTAAGAGATTTAGCACTTGGAACATCTCAGATTTAAAAAGAGCACAAGCCGGAAAAAAAACCCATCAATTCCATACACAAATATCGTACAGCTCTGGAGGTCAAAAGTTAATGCGTACATCCTAGCCTAAAGTTCACTTGGGCCCTTTGGGTCAAGTGCACTGAACATCCAATCACTGTCCATCTGCAACGTCCATTCTACTGGGCCGTGCTTTCCGAGACCGATTCTTCTTCCTGTTCCGCGATGCTGCCGATTTCCTCCCTCCCTCTTGCTCCCCTTCGTATTCCCCGGTGGCGGCTGAAGAGTCCGCCTCCTTCTCGGCTCTGGCATTAAGCTCCGCAATAGCCTCCTCTGCAGACATCAGCGGAACCTGCTGCCCGTGTTCACTACCCAACAACGTGCCACACTCGGGAGCCCCGAAGGGAGACGTCGGAGATGACCCAAAGTTAAAGTCTGAAGGGAGTCTCATAATCCCCCTCCCCTTTGGCGTTGTCGCGTCACCGATTGAGCTGACACCACTCGCGTTAAAACTGCTGTTAGCGGAGGAAGAATTATCATCCACGGATTCGGAAGCGTCCATGTTTTTTTCTCTCCGACTGTCCCCGCGACCTCTGCCCCTGCCTCTTCCCACTCCTCTCCCGCCCCGACTGGGCTGTGACCGAGGTTTTTCAGGGGCTGTGCCGTACGTGTCCGGTTTGACAGAGTCTAGGTGGTTGGCGTAGTTGGTGTACGATGGTGGAGCTCGGGACATTTCACAGTACGGAACTGCAATTTTCAGTACATCTGGCACCATGTAGGTCTTCAGCCATACTACTAGAGGGGTGGAGCCAAACGTGTAGTGTGTCCTCTTGTGGTAGAACAGTAGACCATCAATCTGGAATGGAGGGATGTCTTATGATGTCTTTTATACAAAACAGGTGTCACCTATGGGTGAAATATTCACGCTGCGATGTAAAGCATTAATTAATTCAAACATTCATTGTAAAAAATATTAATAATATCTCAAAACGCAAGAAAATAGAATCTTTGTGGATCGATAATAATACCAGGATTTATAAATGGGAAAATTATGTGGTTTGATATCATCTCTAAATTCGAAAGACAAAATAAGATGTTTCCCAGAGATGGAAGGTCAGCATTTTTCCATAAAAATAAACACTGCATCTCTATTGAAACTGATCTAGCAACACAGTAACTCACCTCAAATTTGGCACAAGCGATTGAGTTTGAGATGGTTGTAGCTGTACATGGGAAGCTGGGCAGTGGAATAAACTTGTACTGAAACACGAGACAGATCACCATTACAAACTCAAACGCCAGGCAGATAACCATTTCAAACTGAAACGCAAGGCAAATCTTAATTACAACACAACACATAATCAGTCCATAGAAAAATATCACATATGGCTACAGATGACCCTGAGTATTGGAGTGCAGACTGTCCAACAACATAAGACAAACCTTCCGGGTCCACCCACAGACTTGCTGACACACCACCTAAACAGGAGTCTACCACTGTCCCACTGTTTACATGGCTGTACTGTTTAGGCTCTCAGCTGAGGTACACAACTTACAGGGTTGGTTTTGCGAACACAAGAAATCAGCGGAATTTCCTGAAGCTTCTCGTGCATCCAGTAGAACCGGAACTCAGTCTGAAGACAGAAACCAAAAATACACTTAACCATAACCTGAGCGAGTTATTGGTTTACATTGCAGCGGGAATATTTCATCCATACATGACGCAAATGGGTGAAAGATTCCCGCAGCAACGTTAAACTCCATATTCACTCACTCACCATACATGACGATCCATAACAAGTAACGTATTAGAACAGTGGTCAGTATAAGGCTAGATTTAAGAGCACAATTTTAAGTAAGAGAAAAATGGATCAAATTAGTTGAGAACATGTCCTGGTGCATGGAAACCTTTGTACAATATAATATTATTATTATTGATATTAATGCGAACAGATTCTGGCTGTTCTTGAGCAATAAAACAGGAGAAACCAATGATGACTGTGACATTTTTAATACAGAGATTGCATACATTGTACGGAGTACCCACCTCACTGTCATAGATTGGCAAGTTCTTCCAGTACATCATGTCTAGAACGTAGAACGTCTTGGTCTTCTCACAATACAGACAATCCATGATCGTACTGTCTGGGAAAATGATGACATGTAATTTATTTCAGGTGATAATTATTTACTTTTTGTGACCGTAGGAAGTCAATAATTAAAACATCAACATAGCTACAGGATTTTGTCACAATCCTAGGATGTAATTAAGTTTTATATTTTAACTGTCATGAAAACTATATGGTATTGAGGGGTTATTGATTGTGTAGATATAATATTTTCTATCTGTAGCAACGATTGTGTCCATACAACAGCGAGCATAATTATGTAGACTGACCTCCATACATACCCCTTGCCCCCTGAGCTCTGTTGCCACCTGGAAGTTGAGAGGCAAAGGTCAGACACTTGAAGCCACCTTTTGAGTAAGCGATTGTCTGCCCCTGAAATAGAATATACAACATAACATTGAAACAATGAAGAAACTGATTAATAACAAGAGTATTTTATGTATTGTTTAGGAAATCCCTGGATAGATCATAGATATTAATTACAATATTGAATTAATTAAAACATTTAAATTTCTGGAGAAGAATGACTTATTGATTTGGTTTACTAACTCTTGCAGCCACCACAAGTCTTCTCTTGCCAGTGGGACATGCGACCATGAGCCATTCGTTCTCCAGATCTTTGGGAACTTCAACAAGCCATTCAGAGTACATCAGCTAGAATACACACAGAACACATACACATTAACACTCGTAGAAACACTGTCAATTTATTATCAGAGTGACTTTTACCATATTCTTTTTGACTGAAAAATCTGCATTCTAAGATTGATGATTGGAAGATGAAGTTTGCATGAATACAACCCTTGCTTCATATGATTTGTTTGTGTCTCATGGGTATTAGTAATACTATTACTGTAAGAAAGTAAAGCTGTGGGTTCTTCTCAATCCAAAACAAAAATATTACTGCAAGACAACATACTGCAGCAAACATAATATCTCTCCATGAGAGTGGTACGACTTGTTAACACCGACATTTCCTGAGCGAACGAAACATGAGAGAATTCCATAGAATATTTTAAAATACATGTACTAACTAAATCCTACAAATCAAAATTGAGCATTTCATGCTACCTGATCTTTATAATGTCTGCCTGGTCTGTGTACCGTCGTCTGGACCTCCATCTCCTCCGCATCTCCACCGTCATCTTCCGCATTCCCTCCATCTTCATCTCCTGCATCCCATATATCCTCCGTCAGTCGCCGGGCGTGATTAGCATAGTCGAATCTTCGCCTGGAAAACAAAAGACTTTGTCATAAGGAAGAAGCTCAAGAGATGGGGAACTTACAATTGCTACGATTTCCTGCTGCGGGGGGGGGGGGGGGGGGGGGGGGGGGGGGGGGGGGGGGGGGGGGGGGGGGGGGGGGGGGGGGGGGGGGGGG
>JAUTBZ010124351.1:0-32999 GCA_032361785.1 Lepetodrilus galriftensis | reverse complement strand
GCCAGAACGTTCCATTGCCAGCGTCTTGGCGGTAGAAAATGCTGTTGAGATGATCGAAAACGCAAAGCGTCCGTTGTTGCTGATTGGAGCGGGCGCAAACCGCAAGCGGGTGATTGCCGCCTGTAATGCCTTTTTGGATAAGACAGGTAGTCCGTTTTTCAATACTCAGATGGGTAAAGGGGTGATTGGCGGTTTTCATGACCAATATATAGGAACTGCTGCTCTGTCAGAGGGCGACTATTTACATTGCGCGATTGACCGCTCTGATTTGGTGATTAATGTTGGTCATGACATTGTCGAAAAGCCGCCTTTCCTGATGGAGCCTGATGGAAAACAGGTGATCCATGTTAATTTTGTGCCTGCCACAGTGGATGATGTCTACTTCCCTCAGCTTGAGGTGATTGGTGATATTGGAGATGCGCTGTACCGTCTTAGTGAAAAACTGGGCAAGAATGACAGCCATGATTTTGATTATTTTTATACGATCCGCAAGGAAGTGTTGCAGCATATCAGCGAATCCAATGATGATGCGCGTTTCCCGCTGATTCCGCAGCGCATTGTTGCTGATGTCCAGTCTGTGATGACGGATAATGGTATTATTGCGCTTGATAATGGGATGTATAAAATATGGTTTGCCAGAAATTATCGCGCCAAATGCCCCAATAGTGTGTTGCTTGACAATGCCTTAGCAACTATGGGAGCAGGTTTGCCGTCTGCGATGATGGCGGCGATGCTGAAGCCAAAGCTGAACGTGATGGCGATATGCGGTGATGGCGGCTTTATGATGAATAGTCAGGAACTGGAAACAGCTATTCGCCTAAAACTCAATCTGGTGGTTTTGGTGTTGAGAGACAATAGTTATGGCATGATCCGCTGGAAACAAACCATTAATGATATGCCTGATTGGGGGCTGGAGTTTGGTAACCCTGATTTTGTTGCCTATGCCAATAGTTATGGGGCAACAGGTCACCGAGTCGAGGCTGCAACAGACTTTAAGCCAATGATGGAGGCATGTTTTGCTGAAGGGGGTGTACACCTGATTGAGGTGCCGATTGACTATTCGGAAAATGAGCGGGTGTTGATCAAGGAATTGCAAGAGCGGGTTTGCTTGCTCTAGTGGTTGCATACCTTAACGAGATAAGTTGTTCAGCTTATCTTCATTATGCTCTCATAAGTCTGTTAAGGCAGCCTGACATGGATATGTCAGGCTGCGCTATCTCATTGTTATATCTTGAAATAAAAACTCTGTTTTGGGCCAGTCATGACCAGGGATGCGCTCAATTCGCTACATCATTCCTGACTGTCTCAAGACACCTAAAATATAGGTGTGAAGCCCTGAATACCTAAATTACCCTAGGAAACCGAAAACGGTGTAAGTCAATACACCATAAAAGATTACGATCATAGCTAGGGTTTCTATAAAAATCCCACTACAGCTTGGGTATACAGGCATATTTTCTGCATTGTCCATTTTAGTGGTCTCCTTTTTAGTTGTTTAAAGCAATACTACTTATAAATCATGACCTAATTATTTAGATTTTTCTGGTCATGACGAACGATTATAAATGTTGGAAGTAGGGAAGACAATGAAATAAATTGTCGCACTAACATCCTGATATTTATATATATTAATATAGCGATATAAAAAAGGCAATATTGGTTGTTGCGTATATGCAACGAGTTTTGTGCAACACTATGGTTAATATATCGTGCATTTTGATGAATTATTATTATATCTCAATGACTTACGTTCACAATTTTTGATTCATTGATTGTTAGCCATGTTTCACTATTGGGGGTGCGGCAAAACATCATTCCCTGGCTGATACTGTATGGATAGGGCGTTAGAGACTGCCGAGGACGTAAGGGCTCCTTCATGGATGTTGAGACCATTCATCAGGTGTTTATCCTGTAAAAGGGCTTGGGATATTCCTAAATTTGCCAGCTTGATGATAAAAGGGAGTGTTGCGTTGTTGAGGGCAAATGTTGAAGAGCGGGCAACAGCTCCAGGCATGTTGGTGACACAATAATGAACAACACCTTCATCGATATATCTTGGTATGTCATGACTTGTCGGCCTTGAGGTCTGACAGCAGCCGCCCTGGTCTATGGCAATGTCAACAATAGCAGAGCCGTTCCGCATTTCAGAGACCATTTTTTTACTCACCAGCTTGGGCGCAGATGCGCCAGGAACAAGCACAGCCCCGATTACCAGGTCAGCTGAGGTGACATAATCCGCCAGTGTTTGACGGGTGGAATAGATGGTGTTGAGCCGTCCGTTAAATTGCAGGTCAAGTTGTTTCAAGCGGTTCAGGTTAATGTCAAGCACTGTGACATGAGCCTCAAGCCCCATAGCCATCCGCGCCGCATTCGTGCCTGCCACCCCTGCCCCCAAAATTGTGACAGCAGCTGGACTGACCCCAGGAACACCGCCCAGCAAGATACCAGAACCGCCTTGCTGCATTTCCAAGGAGGTTGCCCCAGCTTGCACAGCCATCCGCCCAGCAACTTCGCTCATTGGGGAGAGCAAGGGAAGGCCGCCAGTTTCTGCGGTTACTGTTTCATAGGCAATGGCAGTCACCCCGCTTTGTAACAGGGCTTGGGTCTGTGGTTTGTCGGCGGCAAGATGGAGATAGGTGAACAGGGTCTGGCCAGCCGAGAATTTTTTAATTTCTACAAGTTGGGGTTCTTTGACCTTAATAATCAGTTCGCTGCGCTCAAATATCTCTTCTTCAGATGGGCTTATCTGCGCCCCTGCCAAAGTATAAAGTTGGTCTGTCAGCCCTGTCTTTAGACCCGCATTGTGTTGCACTAAGACTTCATGCCCATTGGCGACAAGTTCGTGGACACTGGCAGGGGTGAGGCCAACCCTGTATTCATGGTTTTTAATTTCTTTGGGGACACCGATCAGCATAATGAAGGCTCTTTCGTTGTGAGGTTTTAGGCTGAACCCTATAAGATTCCTCAAGAATAGAAAAGAGGTCTTGACCTTGTTGCCTATTACAGTATGTATCACACGGTCAGTTGGCTGGATGGCCGCTATCGCTTCGGTGGTAGAGGAAAGTCCGGGCTCCGAGGAGACAGGATGCCGGATAACGTCCGGCGAGGGTGACCTTAGGGAAAGTGCCACAGAAAGGATACCGCTCTGCTTTATGCAGGGTAAGGGTGAAAGGGTGCGGTAAGAGCGCACCGCGTTTTTGGTAACAAAGGCGGCATGGTAAACCCCATCCGGAGCAAGACCAAATAGGGGCAGCGGGAAGCAAGTTGGTGCAAGCCTTCAGGGCTTCAGATCCGTCTTTTGATTGACTGCCCGGGTTGGTTGCATGAGGTGTCTGGTAACAGCCATCCTAGATGAATGGTCATCACCTTGCTGGTATAATGCTGGTAGGGTACAAAACCCGGCTTACAGGCCAACTGATATTTTTCTTTAAGCGACTGCCTTTTTTCAAAACCTGAGAGTGTTTTCTTGGTCAGGGTAAAAAAAATCGGCCTTACAGAGATCTTGTGATAGGGTGAAATACGTATAAAATGGCATAACTTTAAATGAAGGGCAATAATCATGCAAAAATGGGGACCGTTACTCTTTCTGGTCATGGCACTTATCGTAGCTGGCGGCTATCTCTATGTGATGAATGGCGCGGATATGATGCCAGTTGCCAACTAGGCTAGGTCTTTCGTTCAACCATCATGCGTTTGATCTTGGCAATTGCCTTGGCAGGGTTTAGTCCTTTGGGGCAGGCTTTGGCGCAGTTATAAATGGTGTGACAGCGGTAAAGCCTGAACGGGTCTTCTAGACTATCGAGCCGTGTTCCTGTCATTTCATCACGGGTATCATTGAGCCAGCGGTAAGCCTGAAGCAGGATAGCGGGGCCGAGATAACGGTCAGAATTCCACCAATAGGACGGACAGGCTGTCGAACAACAGGCACAGAGTACACATTCATACAGGCTATCAAGTTCATTGCGAGACTCGCGTGACTGCCGCCACTCATGTTGTGGTTCTGGTGTGACGGTTTGCAGCCAGGGTTCTATAAAGGCGTGCTGGGCATAAAAATTGGTCATGTCTGGCACCAGATCCTTGATAACTTCCATATGAGGCAAGGGATAAATTTTGATGTTACCCGAAAAGTCAGAGATGGATTTGGTGCAGGCAAGGGTATTTGTGCCGCCAATATTCATGGCGCAGGAACCGCAGACTCCTTCGCGGCATGATCTCCTGAAAGTCAGGGAGGGATCTATTTCATTCTTGATCTTAATTAGAGCATCCAGAACCATTGGCCCAGTTGTTTCCAGGTCGAGGTGATATGTATCTATTCGGGGGTTGTCTGGCGTATCAGGAGACCAGCGGTAAATCTGGAAGGTTTTGCTTTGGGCATGTTTCTTTGGTTCATTCCAGAGTTTGCCCTTGGTAATTTTGGAATTTTTGGGTAGGGAAAGCTGTACCATATCATGACATCCTGGAAGGTTATTGGTCTGTCTTGAAGTCTAGCAGGCGGAATAAAATTTTCCAAACCTTGTTTTTTGAGGCTTGCCTCTATTTTTGAGGTCAAATCTTGTTTTGATGAATAAGAGCAAGGTAAGTCTTTCATCACTTTAATGTGATTAGGGGGATATTAACCAAGTTAGGCAGTATTTTTTAAATTAAATAGTGTTTATATTCAAGTATATGCGTGAATATATTTAGATATTAATATTAATCTATTTAAATTTTTTGTTTTTTGTATTAATGAATAATTTGTAGATAGATTTATGCTACTATTGGCTAAAGCATCATGATGACCTGTACTGTCGTCATAAAATTTATAAATATGTTGTCTTGTTCTGTTTTTGGCAGTGCAAATTTAGAATGGTTATGTGATGAACAAAAAGAGTATTTTTTCGGATGTCATGCCCTACCTTAAGGTTTCGGGTGGGTTATTACTCGTCTTGGCGATACAGTCCAACTGGGATAGTTTGAATATTTTTGCTGGCAAGGCAGGGCAGACAGTTTCTAGCCAGCACGCAGTGGCGAAGGCTACTGCTACAGCTTCTCATGATGAAAAGACATCACTTAGCGGTGCGCAACCCAAAAGTACGGCGACTGCTGAAGAAGGAAAAATGAAGCGTATCCAAAAAGCAGTTGGCAACCTGATTGATACCGTAAAGCAAAAAAGTGGCATGGGCGGAAAAATTGCTCATTGGGGCTATTTGCCAAAGAATGGCCCTGCAAAATGGGGAGACTTAGCGGGAACTGGTAATAGTTGCAAAACGGGTAAGGCGCAGTCTCCAATTAATTTGGTTTCAGGGCAGATGAGCAATGGTTTTGAGCCAATGTTCTATTATAAAAGTACAGACGGCGAGATCCTCAATGATGGACATACTCTGAAAGTTATTGTGAAACCAGGTAGTTTTTTGCGTGTTATGGGCAAGGACTACCAGCTCAAGCAGTTCCATTTTCATAGGATGGCTGAGCATACTATAGATGGACGGCGTTATCCGATGGAAGTGCATCTGGTGCATGAAAGTGACCAGGGTCATATTGTTGTGGTCGCGATTATGTTTGAAGATAAATTTCAAGAATTTAACATGCTGGTGGATCGTATTCAGCTTCCTGAGCAAGCTGGGTTAAAATTGCCAATTACTGGTATGAAGGTTGATCCAGCTGAAATGCTGCCGCCGCGTCACAGCAGGCAATATTATGCTTATGATGGTTCGTTGACAACCCCGCCATGTACGGAAAATGTGGGATGGATTGTGATGAAAACCCCCGTTCATGCCAGCCTGAACAGAATTAACCGTATTGGCCAGATTATGAAGTCTAACTTTAGACCGCTACAACCGCTTAATGGCCGCGCTGTCATGTTTTCCAATTAGAAAGATAGTATTGGAAGAGCTGACTGATTTTTCTGTTGGCAAACGGCTTATATCTGAGGCCTGTTTATACCTTATAAAGGCTTGGGTGATAAGTCTTGGTCAAACGCCCCTTTTACAAGGGGATTTAACTGCCTGTAACCCTTCCTGCCTGAATGTGCATGTGCATTGAGATGGAAATGTTTGGGGGCTGACAGCCCTTTTTATGAACCAAAATTAATGACAAATAATCAAGATAACCTAAAGCCTGTGAGCCTGATTACGGGGGCTTCTGAAGGTATTGGCAAGGCTCTGGCCTATGAATTTGCCCAGGGACAGCATGATCTTGTGCTGTTGGCGCGTTCAAAAGATAAGCTCGAAGAATTGCGAGCTGTTCTCGCTAAAAAATATGGGATCAGGGTGTTTGTCCTTGAGGAGGACTTGGCAAAAAACAGCTATCTCGACTCTCTGGATAAGCTGTTAGACAAGAATAAATTATATATCCGTTTTCTGGTCAACAATGCAGGGATTGGCCTGGCAGGACATTTCCATAAAAGGACGCTGGATGAAACGCAGCAACTGCTTGATGTTAATATCCGTGCGCTGACCAGACTGAGCCATCATTATCTTCCTGATATGCTCAAACGCAAAGCGGGCGGTATCCTGAACATTGCTTCTTTAGGAGCTTTTATACCAGGACCTTACCAGGCGGTTTATTATGCCAGCAAGTCCTACGTTGTCTCGTTGACAAAAGCCCTTTCCATTGAAAATTTCTTTTCAGGAGTCCATTTTTCGGTTCTCTGTCCTGGCCCCGTTAAGACAAATTTCCATGAGAAAATGGGTGCTGAAACAGCGTATTACAGTGACACAGCGGCCACAGAAAGCGCAAAAAAAGTTGCCAGTATGGGATATTCAGGACTGATGTGTGATAAGTCTGTGGTATTCCCAAGTCTGACCAATTTTTTGGGGGCTGTTGCCCTGAAATGGATTCCTCATGACCTATTGTTGCCGTTTATGGCCTGGATCTTAAGGCGAAGGGTGAAATAGGATGAACCTGATGGATGGGGCAAAATGGCCTGCGGCTGTAGGAAAAGAGGAATATTCTGCTTTTCCTTCTCATGATTTTCCTATTACAGGGTGCTGCCAGGCCTCTAAAAAAATATTGTTCATTATGCATGAAGAGCGTACCTGTTCTGGCAGTATTGGCCAATGGTTTGCCCAAAAGGGCTACCATATAGAGATAAGAAAACCGCGCTGGGGAGATGCGTTACCGCAAAGCCTGGAAGGCTATCAAGGAGTTATTTTGTTTGGCGGCAATATGAGCGTCAATGATCCGCATGACTATATCAAGTCAGAAATAGAGTGGCTTGGTGTCCCCTTGAGAGAAAAGGTTCCTGTCTTGGGAATATGCCTGGGCGCGCAGTTGCTGGTGAAGCATCTGGGCGGTGAGGTTTTGGCACGAAAAGACGGGATTATTGAAGCAGGATATTATCCTGTCAGCCCTGCCACAAAGTCCGTCGTTAGAAATCCAGAGCTGTTCCCTGAAATGGTTTTTGAATGGCATTCAGAAGGGTTTAGTTTGCCAGCAGGGCTAAAATGCTTTTTGCGCGGACATAATTTTGAGAACCAGGCTGTTCTATATGATGACTGTCATGTTGGTTTGCAATTTCATCCTGAAGTCACGGAACGTATCTTGAGACGCTGGATTACGATCCTGCCAGAGATGTTGCAGCAAAAGGGCAGCCAGTCAGCGTCAGAGCAGCTTGAAAAGCATTTGGTTTACCACTCCCAATATCGAAAATGGCTAGATCGTTTCTTGGTAGCTTGGTGCAGCCGCGCTGTGGGGCTGTGAGCTTTTAGAGCATAATCAAGATAAGTGGTTACGACTTATCTGGTTAAAGTATGCGACCAATCAAGGACTTTGGAGCAAAATATGGTCGTCCTTAAATATTTTTGCTCTAGGATGTAATAGCGCCAGCTGGGATTGGCTTGAAGCGAGGCTGGAGACGTTTTACAGTGGCTGGCTTGATCGGATTAAAGACTGTCTTGCTGGCCTCCATAAGTATTACGCCTGCAAAAGGTAGCCATATCTTGCTACCATATCGCTCAAGTGTTCTGGCTGGACGCAGAAAAAGAGGGTGACTGCTTGGTGGCATAAACAATGCTTCAGCGGAACCTTCAGGCGTGAAACGGTGTTGACGTAATTGTGCACTGAGCTGGCGGTAGGTATAAGGCGAGCCATGCCCAAATGGGGTTTGCTCAGTACGTGCCCACATACCGCGCCTGTTTGGAACAACAATCAAAATTCTGCCTTCTGGGTTCAGAACTCGCCAAATCTCAGAAAGATATTCATTTGAGGACTGATTGAGTTCTAGGCCGTGAACACACAAGATGCGGTCAATGCTGTTGTCAGGCAGGGGAAGTTTCCTGTTATGGACAAGGCAGGTTTGTACCCGCCCATTGTCTGGCCAGATGGTGACTCCCTGTCCTGCTGGCATAAAGGCGAGACAAGAACGGGCATTATGGTCAACGGTATTGAGGTAAGGTGTGGCATAACCAAGCCCCAGTAAGGACAGGCCAGAGAGTTTTGGCCATCTCGCATAAATACGTTGGCTGATAGCTTCACGCGCGACCTTGCCTAAAGGAGAGTCATAAAAATCTCTCAAATCTTTTACATCAACATACATATAACTCAGGCCATGGTTTTTATGCGGATCAAACTGGATTACAAATAATTGATAAGTGCTCATGTCCTTGCCTCTTTTATTGGCAAGAGGTTTAAGACTCTTTGGCTATACAATTTTTACTTGTCCAGTACAGTGTGTGTATATAGTATGGCATAAATATTATTTTCAGGTGAATCAAAGCAGTCTAAATGGTCGCATTAGCCTTAAATAATCCTAAAAATATTAAATTAGGTCTCTGTTTTTATATTTTTTTTGTGAAAGACTGAAGATGATACAAAAAGCTGGCCTGAAGGTCTTTCAGTTCCCTTGCCGCTCAGATAATTTTGGCCTGTTGGTGTTTGATCCAGTTTCCCGTAAGGCCATAAGCATTGACAGTCCAGAGGAAAGGCCAATTATTGAGGCATTGGACAGCCAAGGGCTGGAACTGACCCATATTCTGAATACCCATCATCATTATGACCATGTCGAAGCCAATAAAAGCCTGAAAAAAAGGTTTAGTTGCCAGATTATTGGGGCGGCAACAGACGCAGAGCGTATTCCTGCGATGGACAAGGGCGTGAAGGAGGGGGACATAATAGAGTTTTGCGGTCATGATATTCATGTATTGGAAACTTCAGGACATACATTGGGACATCTCTCTTACTGGATTCCAGAGAGCAAGTTGCTGTTCACGGGAGATACATTGTTTTCAATGGGGTGCGGCAGATTGTTTGAGGGCAATGGCAAAATGATGTGGCGAAGCCTGCAAAAAATTATGGCGTTACCGCCTGAAACACAGGTATATTGCGCCCATGAATATACCTTGTCCAACGGAGAGTTTGCCTTGGAGATAGAGCCTGGTAACCAGGCATTGCAAAGCAGGATGGAAGAAGTGCGCAGGCTAAGACGAAACCGTTTGCCTACGCTGCCTGTCCCTTTGCAACTTGAGCTAGAGACTAATCCGTTTCTGCGTCCTGACAGTGTAGAAATTCAGGAAAATATAGCTATGAGAGGGGCAGGACTCCCTGAAATCTTTTCAAAAATTAGGGAACTGAAGGATAGATTTTAAGCTGAGTAGCAGGGAGGGATGTAAAAGTAATATCTCAATCAGCAAAGGCGGTTTTTGTCATTTGTCGCTGCCCCATTGAAAATTTCCTGAGAGAAAACCTTGTTCAGCCATCATTCAGTGATATTTTGCGAATTGCACACTCTTGACAGGATTGGTGGCTATAATAGTTCCTGTTTTCGCTTATTATTCACAGCAGATATTTTTTATTTATTTTTCTTGGGGAACTGCACAATGTTTAAAAATATTTTTTATATTTTTGCAGCAGTCTTTATATCTTGTTTCTTTGCGGTTTTCCCGTCAAGTGCCAGGGATTACGGCGATGACTATTCCTCTGAATCTGAAGATGAAACAATTCTTGATTATGACAGGCCAAAGCCAGAAGTAGACAGCGATCAATGGCAAAATTTTGGCTGTAAATGGGTCAATTATGATGAAGACCGCGTTGTGTTTCGTGTCAGGCGCAGTGCAGGATTTTTTAAGAAAATTCGGATCAAGGTTGGAAATGATAAAGCCTATTTTATCAATGCCAGAGTCATATCTTATGATGGCTTCAGGAAAAAATTTCATATTGAATCAAACCAGTCCTTTCCTGGTCAGGCGGTCAGTGTCCAGTTTTCTGATATTCCGCGCCGTATCAGAAAAATTACGCTAAGATATGATGCTCAGATGAGGCCAGGAGATCAAACCAGAATCTGTCTTTCGGGTAAGAAGGTAAGGAAAAGACGACCTGTCTTGAGAAATAGGCCGCCAGCAACAGACATGTCTTGGAAAGACTTGGGATGTATCAAGGCTTCTAAAAATAACAATGATGACTATATTCGTGTTGGTGCGTTGAAAGGGACTTTCAGAGCATTGCGTTTTACAGTGCGCCGCTCGCCTGCCATGGTTGAAGACCTGTCTGTGACCTTTAAGGATGGTAGGAAGGAACGGCTGCGCGTCAAGGGCTATGTGTCAGCAGGTAGAACCTCAAAACCTTATTTTTTTAAACAAAGCGGCAGGATAGCGGTGATTGATATAACATCCCGTAGCCGAAGCTTGTTTCGCAATTCGAGAATTTGTTTTCAGGGGTTGGGGGACGCTGATCAAGGGTATGGTGGGGAAGACGCCAGACAGCCTGATCGCAGGGACACTTACCAGAATATTCCGCGCAGTGAAGAAGAATTGCTTGATGATGAGCAATATCTTGGAAAAAACAAGGCTCCCAACAAGAAGCGAGAAGATCTGGATGTTCCATTACCTCCAAAACATAAAAAGCCAGGGGTGCAAGAACCTGGACTGGACGATTATATTCAAAATATTGAGCGTGATAAAAGACAGAAGAAAAAAAGACAAGAGGAAAAAAAGCAGGCTCTTAAACGCGAACAATTGAAGCGTGAAAGTCTAGCAAAAGCAGAGCTGGAAAAACGTAAGCAGATCCGAAAAAAACAACTCGAACTGATAGAGAAAAAACGTGCAGAGGCACGCCAGCTGCTTGAAAAAGAGGCTGCGAGACAACATGCGCAACAGCAAAAGAAGCAACAAGGCGACTCCGTTGAACAAAAGGGGGGAGGCGCTGTCCCTTCTGATCCTAAAGCGGAAGAAAAACAGGCCAGAGAGGATGAAGAGGCTTTTAGAAAAGCTCAGGAAAAGGCTGACAAAGCGCAGGCAAAATTAGAAGGTCAAAGACGAAAAAAGGCAGAACAAGCCCGTATTGATGCTGAAAAACAAGCTAAGGAACAAGAGAAAAATCAGGCTGAAACACAGGCCAGGCAGGCTAAAATTGAAGCAGAACAACAACGCCTTGAAGCCAAAAGACAGGAAGAAAAGAAGGCTGAACAGGACAGGCTTGCAGAAGTCAAAAAACTTGCCGCCAAAAGACTTGCAGAAAAGAACAAGATTCATTCCAAAAAGGCAGAATTTCCGACCTCAAAAATCAGTCCTGACAAGGAGGGATGGATTAATTATGGTTGTCAGCAATTCGGCAAGACTATTGAGGACCGTTACATTCCCGTTGGCCGTTTGCAGGGCACATTTACAAAGATTAGGGTTCGTGTTTCTGGAAATTCCCTGACCTTAAAAAAAATGTCTGTTGTCTATGGTAATGGAAAATCGGAACCATTGATCCGTTATTCATCACGGGTTAAGCTGGGAGAAAAAACCTCAGACTATAAACTATCTCACAGGAGAAGATTTATCAGTGAGGTCAGGCTAAAGGCGCAAGCCAGGGACAGAGGGAATGGCAATAAGTCTCTGGTCTGCCTTGAGGCCTATAGATAAAGAGACCCAATGTAGTTTTTCAGTCCTGTTAAAAAGGAGTCCCATTGCGGTCAATAACAGGGTATCATCAGTAGTAGCCCTTTGTTTTTCGGAGTCGAATACATGTTTATTAAAAATTCCTATATGTGGTTTGTAGCCTTTTTTACAGTCCTGTGCACAGCGCAAGGGACAATGGCTCAGACATATTCTTCGCAGTATATAACGCCCGTTTATCGTGGCGGTTCTTCAGGGTTTGATCGGGGAAACTGGTCAAATATTGGCTGTAAGAGGGCTGATTTTATTGAAGACCGTTATGTTATGAGGGTTGACCGTGACAAGGGGCCTTTCGATAAATTGCGTCTGAAAATTTCGAGTGATGATTTTCATGTCGTTGGATTGCAGGTTGTGTTTTATAATGGAGACCGTACCAGGCTGGTTGTCAGGTCAGAGGATTCTTATCCTGGCCAGGGTATCATTCTCAATTTGCCGAGCCGTGGCAGGTATTTGAAAAAGATAATTATGCAATATGCCTCACGCGTTAGTAGCTACCGTCCCATTGTTGTTTGCATTGATGCCCATGAAGTTGCAGACAGGGGCTATGGCGGGAGTTCTTCTGGTTATGGCAACGATGATTATGATGATCAAGATGATGATAGAAATGATGATTATAACAGACCCGTTCCGACACGATCGGCCTGGGATTTTCTTGGTTGTATTTCTGTGCGGCACAAGACAGGACACAAATATTATCAGGTTGGTCGTGGTAAAGGACGTTTTTCAGCGATCCGTCTTCATATCAAAAACCAACCAGCAAAGATAAAAAATCTGAAGGTCACTTTTGGCAATGGCCAGAAAAAGGATTTGGGACTTTATGGTACCTTTGGCAGTGGTCGCTATTCCCCTGTCTATCGCTTTGGTAAAAGGGGACGTTTTATCAAGGTGGTGGATATTGCCTTTAAGAGTAGGCTTTTTCTATTGAAAACAAAGGTGTGTCTAGAGGGCAAGAGAGTTGAGAGTTCATCGGACAGCTATGATAGTGGAGCGGGATATGGCGCACCGCGTTGGAAGTCTTTAGGCTGTGTTTCTTTTAACAGAACCAGTAGACGTTCCAAGTTTCTGACAGTGGGGCGCAGAAAGGGACGCTTGAAGAAAATACGCTTGAAAGTGTCTGGACAGCCTTTTCGTTTGTACAATCTTGGCGTTGTTTACGGAAATGGACGAGATGATATTCTGGCAAGATCGGAAACCAGGATACGGTCTGGAGGGGTCTCAAGAGGCTATCAATTGAGGGGCAAGAGATATGTCAAGGAAGTAGAGATTGTGGGTTCACGGGCAAGGTTCTCTGGAAGCTCAAGAGTTTGTCTACAGGGGCGTTGATATGCGCATCTGACCTTTTCAGAATAGAAAGCCTTTTGCAATGATAATTGTGAAAGGCTTTTTTATTCCATTGTTCTGCCTGTTTTGGTGGGAATAATGGTGAGGCTCATTATTTTGTATTATTAGAAAGATGTTTTATGCCAAAAATTAGTTTTTATCGACTTGCGCTTTCTCTGAGCTTATTATGTGTAATAGGGACGGGAAGCGCACAGGCTCAAAAAGAAAGGTTGTCTTTTCAGAGCTGGGTTCAGCAGGATCTCTGGCCTGAGGCGAAAAACACTGGGGTGAGCGAAAAGACCTTTAAGGCTGCCTTCCATAGGCTCAAACCAGACTTTACTTTGCCTGATTTGGTTCTGCCAGGCCGTAAGAAGGGGCCGCGTAAACAGAGCCAGTCAGAATTTGCCAGTCCGGCGCGATATTTCAAGCCAAGCCGTATGAATAATTTGGTCAAAACAGGCCGTATTCATATGGCAAAGTGGCGCAAAACCCTTGATAGAATCGAACGCCGTTATGGTGTGCCGCGCGGGATATTGTTGGCTGTCTGGGCGCGGGAATCGGCTTTTGGCAAGGCCAGGATGCGGCATGAAACTCTGCGAGCCTTGGCGACCCTTGCTTATACTGGCAGGCGGGCTAAATATTTTCGCAGTGAATTGGTCGCGGCTTTGGTTATGCTGGAAAAGGGATATGCCACTATTGGGCAGATGCGTAGCAGCTGGGCTGGTGCGTTGGGGCAGCCTCAGTTTATGCCTACAGTGTTTCTTAAATATGCAGTGGATTTTGATGGAGATGGCCGCCGTGACATCTGGGATAGTGTGCCTGACAGCCTGGCCTCAATTGCCAACTTTTTTTCAGATCATGGCTGGGATAAGAGCCAAGACTGGGGCTATGAGGTTGATGTGCCAAAATCAATTTCTTGCGCCGAAGAGGGGCCTGATAAACGTCAACTTCTCTCTAACTGGACAAAAAGGGGCATAACGCGTGTGAAGGCTAAGACGTTTTCTAGTTCAGCTCTGCGGGCAAAAGGATCGTTGTTGATGCCAGCAGGTAGATTGGGACCTGCCTTTTTGGCAACTAAAAACTTTTATGTCATCAAGTCGTTTAATGAATCAGACCTTTATGCCTTGTTTGTAGGGCATGTTGCTGATCGCCTGACATATAATAATAAACCTTTTGTCAGGAGCTGGGCTACTATTGGTAAGTTCCCGAAATATAATGTAAAAAAAATGCAGCTTGAACTTGTTCGGCAGGGACATGATGTCGGCGGGGCAGACGGACTGGTGGGCTTCAAGACCCGCCGATCAATTGGGCTTTGGCAGTCAGCTAAGGGCAGGACACCAACCTGTTTTCCAAACAAAGGCCTGATCCAAAAATTCCGCTAAGAGAAAGGGTAAGCGAAATTTCCAGAATCAGGCCTTCGGGAGGTAAACGGGTCATAATAAGAGGTCATGCGTGCCATCACAGATTGGATAGCTATAACTTTCCATGCAGCCACAAATAGAGTGATAGCCTGACCGCTTTGGTTTAAAAATATAGGGTTTGTGTTGGCACTCATTTTCTTCATGTGAGCCATCACAAAAGGGATGTTTTTCTGACTGACCACAACGGCAAAGTTTGTAGGTTCGACCCTGTATCATTTCGACCATAAAAGGTGCCATTTGACTTGGGATCGGTTCTATTTCTTCTATATCTTCCTTTGTTTCTGTATTCTGCTCCTTGGCAAAGTCAACATCAGTTCCAAAGTTCAGCTCAATATCTTTGAGACCTTTATCCAGAGAGCAGCCTTGTTCTAGAAAAATATCTTCTTTCTTAAAGTCAAGAACGGTGGCAGTCATTTTGTGACCTTGCACTTTCCTTCTAAGGGATTTCTTCCTAAGCTTCTTAAATATTTCCAAAAATCCCATAAACTCCCAAAATCCCTTAAACAATGTCTTCCCCATTTAGGCCTAGAGCATACTGCGGTTAAGTTGTTACGACTTAACTGATTAAAGTATGCGACCAATACAAAGATCTCGGGCAACCTCTTGACAGAATATAAATGCAGGTTGCTCTAGAGCAAATTGCAAGCAATTTCGGTCAAGAGACCTTGCTCTAGCCTCTAAACGGCGCATATCTTAACCCGCAAATCGATTTGATTTACTTGCACTATGCACTAAATAAACTGAAAGACAGCCTGCAAATAATACATAAAATTCCCTGGTCAATACCCCCTCCAAGGGAGGGAAGCGAGGGGGCAATGAAGTTTTCCAGTAAAAGCGGATATCTTTTTTTAACGATTTAGTAAGGAAAAAACTATCGTGTATTTTCCCTAAGGAAAGTTACATATAGTGTCAGTTCACAGCGGGGATCTTTCTTTGCAGCTTGATGGCAATCCCCAACTGGCAGAGTATAGCAGCTTGGTAAAAACGTGCCGCCCTTAGTTACATGATATTAGTGTCCCAGAGAGGATGCGAAGGGATTAAATTTTGTTCGATTTTTTGTGTGGGCTGGTCTGTGTTTGATTTTAGCGAGTTTCTTTTTTCGTTTGTAATGGGGTTTTACTGTTTTTCTATGAGTAGCCGTGGAGCGGAGTCTATGTCTGAGCGCAGTGCGATTGTAAAAGGCATGTAGCCTACGGGCAACCTTGTCATAGCGCACAGAATCGCCAGGGTGATGATCATAGCAACTGTCCTTTATCTCCCATTTTGCACCTTTACTCTTGAGAAGTTGGCTGACTGTGACAAATTCATAGCCTTGCTTCTTGATGGAACGGATAATGTCTGGCAATGCTTTTGGTGTATTCCAGCCGCGCCCATTGGCGTGGAAAATAACAATTGATCCAGGCCTAGCATTCCTCAAAACCAGGCGCTTGATGCGTTTGGCAGACTGTCCTTTTACAGGGTCGCCAGCTGCAACATCCCACTGGATAGAGAGTAAGCCAGCTTTGCCAACGGCCTTCATCGAAGCCTTGTCACATGCCCCAAAGGGAAAGCGGAATAGGGACATTTGCCCAGGACTATTGCCGAGGGCTGTTGTCTGCCCCGCCCTGCTACGGCATTGCCTGTTTTTTAGTTTCATTCTGACCTGGCTATAAGCTAATTGAGAACGCTCAAGGCTGTCTGTCAGGGATTTCCCCTTGAGCAGACGCAGGTTACGGTGTTCCCAGCTATGGTTTGCCATTTCAAACAAAGGGTCAGTCATCAGCTGTTGCGCCCTCTGCTGATGGGTGAGCATCCATTTCCCGCCAGAAAAGAAAGTAGCACTTACCTTTTCTGTGCGCAGCAAGTCAATAATGCTTCCTTGGTAGCCTGCCACTTCATGGGGCTGTTCACAAAGGTCAAAGGTGAGAGCTATCTTTTTTACGCCTTTGGGCAGCTTAACGCGCCTAATCACCTTACCGAGAGCATTACGCCACTGGCCAGAAGGAATATTTGGTTTTTGAGGAAGTCCAGTTGGCGGTGTTCTGAAGGCGGCATTGATCCTGCTTTGGATACGCTCTTCCCCCTTTTTCCGCTGTAACTCTTGGTGAGACCAGCACAGGGGCAGAGTCTTGTTGCTAAATGAGGGAAGAATATCTTCAGCCTGGACGAATGACACCAAAGAGGCTGAGAGTAAGAAAAGGGTATAAAATAGGATTTTGATCAAAACAACAGCTTTGACCTCAACAAAATGGGAAAAGATACTCATGCACGCCTCTTGCACATTCATCATTACTCGGAAAGATGATACTTTGGCTGACTATAGTTTATTGAAGAGAAAAAGAAAGTGTATTATTGGGGAGCTTGTCTGATTTTTGATGTCATGTGACTTTAGCTATACAGCTTTCAGCAGTTAAGGATGGTTGTCGAGAATTATAATCAGGATATGTTACAATCTGGTTCAAAGCATCCTTCTTTTGGCTGTTCTATCTTGCTTTTTAAGGTATCTTATGTGACCCTTTAGGGTAAAGATAATAAGGGTATTGGGTCTGGGGAGTTTGAGCTATGGTATTTTTCCTAAATAGAATGTTGTTGGCAGTAAGACAAATCTCTTCATACTGGGCTGCATCACTGATAGTAATTTTATCAGCCTATAGTTTTCCAGCACAGGCTGTTGATTTGGATACCCTCAGAATTGGCGGGGATTACCGTTTTTTCAAGCTGAAACGGGGCGGTGAAGTCAAAGAATGCCGCCGCGCGTGTAATAAGGATAGCCAATGTAAGTCTTGGACCTTTATCAAGCAGCGGGTGGTGACCCGAAATGGCTCAAAAGTTGATCCCAGGCCGAAAAGAAGGACAGATAGGCAAGGCAGACGGAAAAAAGTTTTTCTGGCGCAGTGCCGTCTGAAATTTGCCTTAGGTGAAAAAATTTATAATGACTGCTGTACTTCAGGGGTCAAAAAATCTGTCGACTATACGCAGAAAAGAAAAGAGATTGCTTGCGCAGACTATGCTGAAGCCTCCTTGGTAGATTATGATAATAACCTCTCCAACCAATGTAGCTTTAGGGGCAAGTTCTGGCATCCGTTCTATTCACGGCATTATGATTGGTGCATGGATAACAGTAACAGTGCTAAAGAACGCCGTATTTCAGACAGAACTGAGCGGTTGCGCAAGTGTAAGAGGGGTGGAAGCTCTCGGAACAGAGCGTGTGAGCGTTATTCCGAGACAGCTATGGAGGTTCTTGACCAGGGAGATGCCAGTAAATGCCAGAAGGTAAGCAATGCTTGGCCTGAGGATTATGAAGGCATATATCGTTGGTGTAAGCGTAAGACAGCTCGTAAGCGCAGAGCTGTGTTGAATCGGGCACAAAATAAACTATCTCGCTGCTTGGAGCGTGCCGAAGTGGAAGATGGTTATGGGACTGGTGATGAACCAGATGATGTTGCCTTGGAAAAGTGGAAAGATCTAGGCTGTGTTAAGATAGGTCGATTGCGTCAGACCAAAAAGATTTCTGTTGGCCGTGATAAGGGACGCTTTAGGGCTGTTCGTCTTGCCGTGACGAATAAGACGGCACAAATGGATGAGTTTAGCCTGATATTTGGCAATGGACGTAGCCGTGATCTGGATGTTGCGTCAGGCATTGCCCGTAACAGTCATTCAAAAATCTTCAGCTTCCGCAATGGCCGTTTTATAAGGTCTGTCAGTATCAGAGCCAGGAGTAAGGGACTATTTCGTAGAACCAGGATTTGTTTGCAAGGTAAAGCTAAGGCGAAACGGGGTGATACAGGCGGAGGCTATCCTGACGATACTGATACAGGTGATGACGGGAATGATAATAGCGGGGGAGGATATGCCTCACTTGCTAAGCCTGAAGAATGGGTAAGGGGTTACGGTGCTAAGAAAGGCAGCTGGAACACCAGAGATCATTTGCGGCTAATGGCTGATGTTAATGGTGATGGCAAGGATGATATTGTCGGCTTTGGGGATGGCGGCGTCTATGTTTCCCTTGTCCATAATAATCATTTTAATAAACCATCCAGATGGCTCAAAGAATTTGGCAGGAAAGCTGGCAGCTGGAGCGTTGCATTGCACCGCCGTATCATGGCTGATGTCAATGGAGACGGCAAAGCTGATATTGTCGGTTTTGGTAATAGTGGAGTGTATGTTGCCCTGGCAAGGCGGAATGGTTTTGCGAAAGGTGTCAAATGGGTTGATGCCTATGGCAACAAGACAGGTGGCTGGAGCAATAAGCATCATATTAGGACACTGGCAGATGTGAATGGAGATGGTAAGGCTGATATTGTTGGCTTTGCTGACAAGGGGGTTTATGTCTCGCTTGCTCGCAATGGTTACTTTACAGAAGCTGAATTGTGGATTGGTTCTTTTGGCCGTAAAGCGGGAAGCTGGAGCAAAGCAAACCATAAACGGGTGATGGCTGATGTCAACGGTGACGGCAAAGCTGATATTGTTGGTTTTGGCAATAGCGGCGTATTTGTTTCCCTTGCCCGTCGCGGCAGATTTACTGAGCCAGAAAGATGGGTCGCCGCTTATGGCCGGAAGGCTGGCAGTTGGTCAAATAGGGATAATATCCGTGAGATGGCTGATGTCAACGGCGATGGCAAAGCTGATATTGTTGGTTTTGGCAGCAGCGGCGTATATGTCTCGCTTGCGCGCAGAAATAGCTTTTCCAAACCGAAAAAATGGGTGCGTGCCTTTGGGCGTAAGGTGGGGGGCTGGGTCAAAGGTCGCCATCCGCGCTTGGTGAAGGATATGGACGGCGATGGCAAGGCTGATATTGTTGGTTTTGCCAATGACGGCGTTTATGTCTCCTATGCGCGGCGCGGTAAATTTTCTGAACCGAAGAAAATCACTGGCGGGTTTGGTAAGAATGATGGCGGATGGGGCAGTAAACATCCTCGAATGGTGGCCAATATTGATGGGGACAAGAAGGGAGACCTTATTGGCTTTGGCAATTATGGTGTCTATGTCTTGCCGAGTTCAGGGGCAAGCTCTGGCTCTGGCGGTTCAGGCCGTGATGATCGTTATGATGATGATAATCGTGGCGGTAACAATGATGACCGTTATGATGATGATACAGGCTATAACTATAAGAGGGGCAGGAAGTCTGGCAACGATAAGCAGCGAAGACGCTAAGCCTTTTATAGTTCATATTTTTATCTATTATAATGGTTTATAGCCAAAACCTATAGGTCATATAGGTTTTGGGATGAGTTGGAATTTCATTCCATAGGGACAACAAAGTGTTTGTTATCTGCCTGAGGCCAATTTTCTGGCTTCACGATTAATAACATCTTTTGCACAAACAGCGACATCTCCCGTTTCGAGAATGCAACCAGCTTGTATTAGTCTTTTTCTAAGTTGATGTGTTTGAACTGTAACAGAACCTACCTGGATGAAGAGCTGATTACGGTTTAGTCTGAAACGTTCTTTACCTTTGTGTTTAATGGTAATATGAGGTTTAACCTTTAGGGGTCTTTTGCCCTGGAGTGTTGGCTTCACTTCTGTTTTAAGCCATTTTTTGAAGCCAGCTGTTGAGGGGTGGCTAGACGATAACAGTATGAATAGGGCTGATGTAAAAGTGGCTACAGAGTTTGTTTTAATATTGTTGGTTATCTTGTTCATATGAAAGTCTCCTTTTTTTTAAAGTTGTATATTCATGATAACAATAAGGAGACAAAGTTAACTATACCCATTTGGGGTAAGGAATTACAAAAATATTAAATATTTAATAATCAATCTAAACACCGCTTTCTCTGATCAGAACACTCATGACCTGTCGCGCGATGGCACTGGCCATGCTTTCACTCTGGCCATATAGGTGGACAGAGCCGCGCAAGGTTGAGGACAGAGCAGAGACTTTGCTGCTGTCACTTGCTGACATCAACAAGCGGTACTGGCCTGTAACGGTATGGCTGCCTTCATCCTCTTTTTTCTCCACAGCAATATCTCCGCCATAAGAGGAAGACAGATAATCTTCTTCTAGTTTGGTTGTGCCGATGGCAGCAATGGATTGTAGTTGAACCTCAAAAGCAGGACGAGCTGGATCTTCTGGGATGAATTTTCCTGTATTTCCTTTTGCTAAACGCCAAAGATTCCGTTCGCTGACATAACCGCGAACGACTTGTTTACCAGGGGCGACCAGGGTCGCGAGTTGCAAGGAAGTATTGATCCATTCATTTTCATGAAGGGTGGGTTCAAGGTCTCTAATCTGGCCATTAAAGGAGGCCCGAATGGTCAAGTCAGATAATTGTTTTTTCATACCAATAAGTTTATCCTGTTCTGCCCTGAGTTCCTGGGTCAAAACCAAAGAATTGGCACGGTCTGCCTTGTCTGCGCTGCGCCTGTCCAGAAGCGTCTTGAGCAGGGTAATATGCTTTTTGCTTTGTGCCATCTGAAAACTGAGAAGGGGGGAGCGCAGTTCCAACAAGGTCTGTCCTTGTGTAACTATCTGGCCTTCTGTAATATAAATCTTAACAATTTGTCCATCTGCGAGCGGATGAATATTAGACTGGTTTGCGGCTGTAATAATGGCAGGTACTTTTACCTTGCCAGACCAGGGTATGACAAATAGGGCAACCATGAGGGTTGCAATGATGGCTGTCGTCTTTGTTCTGTTCGTTTTCATAATATTTGTCCTTAATGACCACCATTCCTTGAGTTCTTTATAAACTGGCATGGCCAGGAACCAGATAATTTCAACTGCAAACAGGAAGATGCCAAGCACCTTAAACGCAAAGCTGTAGACCAAAAAGGCAATGCCAAGAAACAGGAAGAAGCGGTATATCCAGACCCCCCAAGCAAAGCCAATTAAGGTGCGCCGCATCCTGTCAGAAAAGACTTCGGGGATTGGGGATTTTAACCCGAACAGCACTTCGCGCATTTTCCAGCGTCCCAAAGCAAAGCTACGTTCCTGTAAGTTGGGTACGCCAAGGGCATCTGAAAAAATATAATAGCCATCAAACTTCATAAACATATTAAGGTTGACCAGGATACTCATGATCCAGCTGGTCGTCCCGACAATAAAGGCGATTGAACGTAGTGAACCGTCTGGTAGAAAGGCCCACAGAAAGGTGGCAATTCCAGCGATATACAGTTCTACAAACATGCCACCTGCATCAATCATCAGGCGTTTGCGTTTTTCCTTGAGCCGCCAGGCATCAGTGACATCTGTATAGAGCAGAGGCATCATCAGTAGGACAGCAACGCCCATGGTCGGTACGCGGCAACCATATCGGGTGGCCATATAGGCATGTCCGAGTTCATGGGCAATTTTGACGAAGACCAATGAGGTTGCATAATACATAGCCCCCTCAAGAGAGAAGAAAAATAGGAAGGTATTGGTAAATTCATCCCATTGTCGGCCAACAAAATAAAGCCCTATCAAGGTGAGAACGGCGACCATGATGAGCATGGCCTTTGAAAAGAAAAATTCAAAGGTTGGCAAGGTACGTTTCAAGAATTTTTCAGGATGCACCATAGGGATGCGGAAAAACAGGTAGCTGTGCAACAATTTTTGATGCCAGCTTTGTTGTCCAGCCTGGTGTTGCTCATAAAAATCCTTATAACTGCCTTGGGCGGAGTCTTCTGTTAGACCATTTGAGAGCAGGAACTTAAAAAAGTCTTCTATCTCTTCAGCCTGGACAGGACGGCCTATATCTTGGGCAGCTTTTTGCGCAATCATGGCAGGGTTACCCAAAGACCAGTATTTGAGCAGGGTAATATCATCCTGGTTAAGCTGGAAATATTTATGACGTACAGGATCAAACAACATCCAGCCAGGTGAGCCGTCCTGAAGGGTAGCTCCCTTGTTCAGTTGTAGTTCCATCCGTAGTTTTGGCATGGAGGCAGGTTGTTCCTGTCCAGGAGCAGGCATTTCTTTTGTCTGCGTCCCTTGCTCTTCTTGGGAAATGTTCATGCCTCACTCCAGATGTCTTTATAACGGGATCAAATTTTGGGGAATATCAGTTTATCAGAAAAGCTTATGTCTGCTTTTCATTCAGTGTGACCTTGCTGAGTGAACGCAGGCGGAATTGGTCGATTTTTGCGTATGCTTTTTTACATTTATTCATGTCTCCCCTCGAAAATGAGGATTCAAGACAGCGTTGCACCTGATAAAGTTTGGTGCGGGTCTTTTCAATTTTGGGACGGTACTCGGCAACAAGCCTGACCTGTTTTCTATAATTTACTGTGCCGCCAGCTGTGTAGGCTCTTGGATTGTTCGTCAGATCAAGCCATTTGTCTGCTTGCTTTTTGTACCGTATCACTTGCTTCAGAAGGTTCTGCTTGTCAGCCCCGAATTTCCGTTGCTGAGCCAATTGCCGTTCCGCTTTTTCTTGGAAACCTAAGACCCGCTGTTTTGTCGGATCAGGTGTTACATATATATAGGCAACGCCAGCTATCATGGCAAAAAATACACTGAGTTTGACAATAAGGTTCATAATTTTTCCTTTTCAGGTTGCTAGATGCCAAACATCTGGCGGGCGGCAGCAATTGGGCGACGGAACAGATAGAAAAACAGGGTCGTCTTCTCGCCAAAAATTTGAGCAGTACCTCTGAGGCCGATGCGCGGCGGGGCTTGATCCTGGTTGCTGAAGTTGGCATGAACCCGATAAGCAAGCTGCTGATCCAGGGTAGGGGTGGCATGATAGCTGGCATGGGTCATGACAGCCTCAATAGGGTTCATTGGATCAGAATCCAGGAAGACCTTGACCCTGGCCTTTTCTTTCAGAACAATGGCATCACTCACAGGCAAATCAATCCTAACTTCTGCCCTGTTGCCAGAGATGACAGTCATAATTTTTTCCCCTGTCTTGACAGGTATGCCGAGCCATTGCTCCTTTGAGTGAAAAATGGCAAGACCATCTTCAGGAGCCCAGACCACTGATTTTTGAAAGTTCTCTTTGGCGTACAGGCTTTCAGCTTTTTTCAGTTCAAGTTCAGCTTTGGCTGTAGCAATGTCATGCTTGGCTTCTGAACTGGAAAATGAGCCCTGAATGGCTTTTCTATATTTTGCCTGGGCAACAGTGACAGCCCGTTTTGAGACCTCATAATCATTGCGCAATTTTGTGTTGACGAACTGGTATAGGGGTTGGCCTTTTTTTACCTGGCTGTTTGGTCTGACAAAAATCTGTTCAATGACACCATCAATGGGAGCGGCAACAATGGAAGGTTTTTGAGCCACAACCTCAACAGGGGCAAGTGTATTCATTGATACAGGAATAAACCCTGCCAAAACTACAACAAGGGCAGAACCTAACATAAGTTTAGATGTAATTTTACGGGGTTTGGAAAGCTTATTTCTACCAAGCAACGCACTCCAAGCATGGGCATAGATTTCAGCAAGCTGAGTCGCGATATTGCTTTCAGCCTCAGTCCATTCGCGCTCACGCGCCAGGATCATGCCAGAAAATACCCTGCCGTCATGAGACTTTAGGGGAATCCAGAGCATATGGCCAAAAGGATACGTCTTGACTTCCTGGTCATCCTCGCAATAGGTCGGAATTTGGAATATATTGGACTGGCCACTGCCAACATCTTCAGACATGGCTTTTGTCATCCGTTCAAACCACTGGATAACAGGAAGGTTTCTGTCTGGGGTTGTGATGCTGGAGACAGCCTTGACTTGAAACTTGTCAGAACCTGGCAAGGTTGCTTCAAACATGTAAATTTGCCTGGCTTGTACCAGTTTTCGTGTTTCATTAACGGCCAGATATTGCAGAGCCTTGACGCTTTCAACTTGGCGCACTTCTTTTTCCAAAGAAATGAGAACCTGTAATATTCGGCTATTATTTTGCTCAGGGGTGACTGCTGCAATTTTAGGAGGTGTCTTGACAGGTGCTGCTTGCCCAGGTTTACCTTGTTGTTTCTGTCCTGTTGCTCTGTTGTCTTGACCAGCCGATATTTTTTTGAGCCGAGTTGCGGGCTTGCCAAGAGGTTTTTGGTGAGAAGGTTTGCCTACGGGAATATTAGTATTTTCTCCCTTCAGTGTAGACTTAACAGGGGTTGCCTGATCAGCCTCTGTTACAGAGGAAACTTTCTTTGCAGTGGAGAGAGTATGACGCATAGGAATACCTTAAAAGACAATGAAGCAACACGACTGTATTGGTAAGGGGGCAGAAGAGAGAAGCCTTATTTATTGAGCGCAAGGGCATCATTCTTCTTGCTGAAAAGTGCTGTTCCACTCATTCCTGAAAGAACATCATTTGGGGTGTTTTTGAAGCGTCCAGTGACTTTGATTGTCTGGCTGACAGCATCGACTGCTGCGCCAATACGAATGATTGAGGCTTTGTATGTCTGGGCATTTTCATCAACGATAAATTCAAATGCGCTACCTTTGCGAAGCCAGGTCAGCCAACGGGAAGGGATAATCAGGTCGACTTCAAGGGAGCTATCATCCAGTAGTGTAAAGAGCGGCTTGTCCTGAGCTGAAAATTCATGCTCATTGGCCTGGCGTTCAACAACCCGGCCATTAAAAGGAGCCTCAATTTTGCAGTCAGTAGTCTTGACCTTGATACCTGTCACAGCTGCTGCTGCACGTTCCATCTTTGCTTTTGCAATATCAACTTCAGATCGCCCAATTGCCCGTCTTTTATTGAGGCGAAGGTTGGTACGGTAGGTAATTGATTCTGCCCGATGTTCAGCTTGGGCAGCTTTCAAGTCAGCAAAGTAGCGTCCGCAGTTAAAGGTCACAAGGAGGTCGCCTTTTTTGAAGTGGTCGCCTTCTTTGACTGTAATTTTTGTAATTTTGGCAACCAGGTCAGTTGCTATAGAGGCCTGGGCATTTGGCTTGACAACCCCCCTGACAGACTTGGAGTTTTGCGAACCGACAGCTTCATCCTGGCTGATTTTGAGCAATGGATGGGTGAGGGGATCAAATGTCTGTGCCATGACTGGCTGGACGGCAAAAAATACCAGGACGGAAAAACCTAATTTTTTGGCTGAGCTATATATGATTGTCATGACGCATTGTTCCTCAAAAAAATACAATACACAAAAGGTACTGGCTTACGAAAGGATGGCATACTTCAAACAGTAAGTTTCTGCTTTTGGCAGATCTCTGGTCAAATCAGTCAAAACCATGCAGTTCGTAAATGATATGACCTAAAGGTAACAAAATATGCCTTATAAAATCTTAATGCCGTGCAAGTCTTTATTTTTTGAATAAATATATTCAATAATAACAATCTAATTGACTTGGTTTTACAGGGGGCAATAGTGCTATGCCGAAAAATAGCCCTTATTATACTGCCATCTATAGGGATTCTACCCTTTTGACCCTATCTGGAATAACGATATGAAATCCCCCTATCAAAAAGTTGTGCTGTTATCGGTGCTGGCGTTTGTGAGCCTATCAGTGATGGCAGAAGCCTTTGAGGAAAAGGATTCTGACAAGCCGACTGTCAGAGCTGTGCAGACATGTTTGGCACGTCTTCAGGGGATGATTGATCATCCTGCCACAGAGGGCAAAGACCTGGAATGCACGATTCCTGTTGTTGTCGATGAAGAGGAGCTTGATACTATTTTGAATCAGGCCTTTGACGTTAAGAAATTGAATAAATACCGAAAATCCTTTGCCAGTATGTCGAGTAAAATGACGAAAAGCCTGATCAATGCCCGTAGCGCGACCTGTAACATGACGATAAAAATGGCGCGGGACAAGGTCTTGGAAGTCATTCTGAATAAGGATGCTAGTACCAAATTTTCACAACAACCCCTGGTTTGTGACGTGAAAACAAAATCTGGTGACATTAAGAAGGTTAGTTTTTCTTTTCGTCCAGACTTTAAGGTGAAGGATCGCTGTATCACAGGCTTCAAGCCTCAGATGGGGGATATTAAGGCTGGGTGCAAATTTTGCAGGCTTTATGTGACAACCAAACTGGTCAGTCTTTGGGTCAACCATTTTGGCAAGAACCTGACCCCAGTCTTTAACCAGATACTTTATAGAAAATGTAAAGCTGCTAAGAGATAGCTGCATCATATTCATTTGACATATATCAATACTAGAATTTACAGTCTTCTTAATCTTGGGAACGAAATGTGGCTCATGACTTGTTTAATTTTATCAAGGTTAAGGAGCAGCGCGATGAAGCATTATGTTATCTTATTTTCTCTGACAGTTATAATCTCTCTTTCTATAGTATTTCCCTCTAATATGGCGCAAGCTAAACAGAGCCAGGACGCTATATCAGCCTCAGAACAGGTCTTGCATGTTTATAACCTGACCAGGCGCGGACGTGGACATCGTGGCGGCAGCCATCATAGTGGGAGTCATCACAGCGGCGGTCATCACCGAGGAAGGCATCATGTTTCGCGGTGGCGTTCTCACAGATGTCATAGCCATTATAGAAGATGGGGACGCAAAAGGCATTGCCACAGGCATGGTAGAAGACACCATCGTGGCCGTCATTTCTATATCCGTTCCTTCCGTCATCATGGTTCACGTCATCATTAGACTGGAAGACAAAATTTCCTAAGGCGAGACAGCTATGGTTATGCAGCTATACTGGATCATTTGGGGTTTTCCTTCACTCAGAAAACCAGACCCCTTATGGGAGCTAGTATAATTTGGTTAAGTCAGCTGTTGGCGAAAGCGAAACAAGAGCTGGCTATTCTTCAACTGTCTTGCGTCCAATGAGAGGCTGCATGGCAGATTTAAGGCTGTCCATCAGTTTGGGGTTGAGCTGTTCTTCCTGCGCTAGCAATTCTTTCATATGCTGTCGGGCGGTGGGCATAGCAAAGCAGGCAGGGCAATTGTCATGTATAACAGGAAGCTGTGCTTGTTTGGCAAAGGCAGCTGTCTGGCGTTCTCGGACAAAGGCGAGGGGGCGAATCACCCGTAAGTCCCCGTCCCCAATAGTATAATTGGCCTTCATAGTCTTGAGTTTGCCGCCATGAAAGGCTGACATCAGAAAGCTTTCTGCCAGATCATCAAGATGCTGTGCCAGTGCTAAGACATTATAGCCATGCTTTCGCGCCGTGCTATACATCACGCCGCGCCGCATTCTGGAACAGAAAGAGCAAAAACTGTCCCCTTCCATATGGGTTTTGGCACGCTCTATTATAGGTTCTTCGATAAAGTGATACTCAAGACCTAGCGATTCTATATAAGGAATAAGAGGCTTGGGGGAAAAATCATCAGACATTGGGTCAACTGTTATCACGCCTATAGAAAAGGCAACAGGGGCAGCCTTCTGGAAATGTCGCAGGACATGAAGCAAGGCGAGACTGTCCTTACCCCCTGACAAACCTAGAAGAATTCTGTCACCCTCATGGATCATATCATATTGGTGAAGGGCTTTGCCAGTGTGGCGCAATATTGTTTTGGGTGGTTTTACCCATAAGGGGTGTTTGGTCATGGAAGTCATTATATAAGGGGCTGATTGATTACTATGCTATTTTATAAAAGGGATTGCACTTATAACAAGTGATTCTTTTGTCAATACAGCATTATTGCCTGAAATATACCTCACAAAGGGACTACTATCGGAGCAGAAAAGCTCTATTGTTGCGACAAAACAACGCAGTTATTGCGGTGGATCAATTTAGTTGAGACCGTGAATATTCAGGGGTGTTGCAACACATGCAACAGTTAAGCGCCTGATTCATAAGTAAGCTGGCAATATGTTGCAGGGACAGCCATCTTTGCTGCACCACACACACCCTTTAAAAGTGTTAATTTCTCGTTAATCCAAGTGTATTAATGTATTTGAATATTAGTATGTTGTGTGTTTATATGTGATTATGACGATCAGGAATGAGTGTTCATTTCATGATTAAAACAACGAGGCGAATGGTTAGAAGAATTCTTCTTCTTCCCAAATTACAGATAAACATTTAAGGATAGAGACCATGAAAATGATTAGAACTGCAATGATTGCAACTGCTTTGACTTTTGCAGCGACAACTGCTGCGAGTGCTTGGGGCTGGAATAACGGCAATGGTAATGGCTGGGGCAACGGTGCTGGAAATGGCGCAGGCAATGGTGCTGCTAACGGTTCAGGTAACGGCAATGCTTCTGGCAACTTCGGCTTTAACATGGGCGGAAATTTCAAAGGTAATGGTAATGTAGCTGGTAACGGCAATGGCAATACAGCTTACCGTGGCAATGGTGCTTACCAGGGCAATGGCGCATACCGTGGAAATAATGGCTATAATGCTGGTAACAATGGTTATGGTGCTGCAAACGGATATGGCCGTAATAACGCAAATGGTTATGGTAACGGTAATGGTAACGGTTACGGCGCTGGTAACGGCAATGCAGCTGGTAACGGTTCTGCAAACGGCAATGCTTCTGGTAATTTTGGCTTTGGCTTTAACGGAAATGCAAAAGCTGACACAGCTTGGAAAGGCAATGGAAATACTAACTTTGCTGGTAACGGTAATGGTTCTAACGGTTATGGCTATAATGGTTACAATGGTTATGCACCTTATGGTTATGCTCCAAGACCACAGCAGATGCAGGTTCCAGGCCAGGCTCCTGCTGCTGTTGCACCAGCTGCAAAAGCGACTACACCAGCTGCTCCAGTTGCAAAATAAGTCACTTGTGATATCTCGCCCAGGCCAATTGGTCTGAGCATCTGAGATTAAGACGCTGCTTCCTGTCAAGGAGGCAGCGTTTTTTGTGCTTAGTGCTTATATAATCCGATTTTAGAAAAGGGGATCATTCCTTTAGGGCGATAATACCCCTTAGGCTGGTGCGGGGGATAGCTGTCTTGGTAAAACAGTTCCGTCCTTTTTAATCAGTAGTATCCTAAAGCTCATAATTAAGAACGGTTACTATCGGTCAACAGTTATACTGTTGATCGGAACATTATCGCCCTAGATCTTTTATTTGTCACATACTTTAATCAGTTAAGTCGTTTCAACTTAACCGCAGTATGCTCTAGTATCAGGTCAGTACCGCTTTGATGAAGGGTATACCCCTTTCACCAATATAAGAGATAATTACTCTGAAAACGGGTATAAGAGAACTATTTCGCTCTAATATTTTGGTAAGCAGAGCCATCTCAAAAGAGCAGTCACAAAAAATCCCTGTCCCGTTGCTGCCAATGACAGAAACAGGTACAGGGAAAAGATTTTATAATTTTGCTAGAATAAGAAATTTATTCTGATGCGCCAGAGCGGGAATGACGCTTGCGGTCAACTTCCTTGAGGTGACGTTTACGCAGACGGACATTTTCTGGTGTGACTTCAACCAGCTCATCATCATTGATATAGGCAAGAGCCTCTTCAAGAGTCAGGATTTTTGGTGTTGTGAGGGCAACGGCTTCATCCTTGCCAGAAGCACGCATATTGGTGAGCTGTTTGCCTTTCAGGCAGTTGACGACAAGATCATTGTTGCGTGTGTGCTGGCCAATAATCATGCCTTCATAAACCTTGGTTTGTGGCGATACCATCATCGCACCACGATCTTCAAGTTTGAATAAGGCAAAGGCAACAACCTCGCCCTGACCGTTAGAAAGCAGAACGCCTGTGCGCCGTCCCTGGATCTTGCCTTTATGAGGGGCGTAGTCATGAAAAATACGGTTCATGATTGCTGTACCTTTGGTGTCTGTCATCAGTTCGGACAAATAACCAATCAGGCCACGTGAGGGGACATGGAACACCAGACGCTGACGGCCAACACCAGAAGGACGCATTTCAATCATATCGCCCTTACGTTCTGCCATTTTCTTGACGACTGTGCCACTATGCTCCTCGTCGACATCAATGGTACATTCTTCAATCGGTTCAAGTTTTTTACCGTTTTCATCTTTCTTATAGACAACGCGCGGACGCGATACGGTGAGTTCAAACCCTTCACGGCGCATATTTTCAATCAGAACAGCGAGTTGCAATTCGCCGCGACCAGAGACTTCAAGCGCGTCATTATCTTCTGTTTCGCCAATTTTCAGGGCAACATTGCCTTCAGCTTCAGACATCAGACGGTTACGAATAATACGGCTCTGAACCTTGCTGCCTTCTTGCCCAGCAAAAGGCCCATCATTAATACGGAAGGTCATGGAAATAGTAGGGGGGTCAATCGGCTGCGCATCAATAGGTTCATTTATAGAGACATCAGACAATGTATCAGCCACAGTTGCCTTGGACATTCCAGCAATCGCGATAATGTCGCCAGCCTCGGCCTGTTCAATCGGAGTGCGTTCCAGGCCGCGAAAGGCCAATATTTTAGAAATTTTGCCTTTCTCAATAACTTTTCCGTCCATACCAATGGCATGGATAGGGGCATTGGTCACAGCTGTGCCAGAGGCAATACGCCCTGTCAGGATACGGCCAAGGAAGGGGTCAGATTCGACAGTGACTGCCAACATCCTGAACGGGCCTTCTTCAACAGTGGGTTCTGGAACATGCTCAATAACCATATCAAACAGGGCATCCATATTTTCCTTTGGACCTTCAGGGTCTTTGGACATCCAGCCCTGTTTGGCTGAACCATATAGCATTGGGAAATCAAGCTGTCCTTCATCTGCGTCAAGATTGGAGAACAGGTCAAACACCTCGTCAATCACTTCTTCGTGACGCTCTTCAGGTTTGTCAATTTTGTTGACAGCCACAATAGGGCGCAGTCCAAGGCCAAGGGCTTTAGAGACCACAAATTTTGTCTGGGGCATTGGGCCTTCGGCAGCATCAACAAGCACAATAACACCGTCAACCATGCTCAAAATACGTTCGACTTCTCCGCCAAAATCAGCATGGCCAGGCGTATCAATAATATTAATACGGACGCCTTTCCACTCCACACTGGTACATTTGGCGAGAATGGTGATGCCACGTTCGCGTTCAATATCATTAGAATCCATTGCCCGTTCAGTGGTCGTTTCATTGTCTCGGTACACGCCAGACTGTTTGAGAAGAACATCAATCAAGGAGGTTTTGCCATGATCAACATGGGCAATAATCGCAATATTTCGCAGTTTCATTCGGCTATCCAATGAGTATTCATCCAGTCCTCTGATTATCAATACATTAATAATAAAAAAGAAAAGGACTTTTTAAAAAGAGATTAACAAGTCTGTAACTTTACAGTGCTACGCTAAAGGCGCATGTAACTTATTTTTTTTAGTTCATGCCAGTTTTTGTTATGGACTACAAGATATAAAAACTGTGGCATAATATTTTATCAGATCAGATATGGGACTTTAACAAGATGTATGATGAGAGTACGGGCCAACAGCTAAAAACCCTTTCTGTTAAGGTTGAGATGGAAGGCAAGCGGATTCTGACTGGGCAACTGGTTATTCCTCATGTTAAAAGTCTCAATGAGGTTTTGAATGATTCAAAGCAGTTTATTGAGTTTTCGACAACTCAGGGGACTTTGCAATATATCTCCAAGAAATCAATTGTGCATATTGAAAGCATTGATGAGTTGAAAGAACCTGACCAGCTCCAGCAAAATGTTGACTATGATCCTTTTGAATTGCTTGGCGTAGATGAGGACACAGACGTGATTGATGTCCAGCATGCCTATCATGAAAAAGCCAAGCTATATCATCCTGACAGATATCTGAATGTGGATTTGCCGTCAGAAGTACTGGAATATATCATGACAATGTCTCAGCGCATTAATGTTGCCTATACAGAAGTCAACCGCCATACCCATATGCGATCCTATGGTGGTACTAAAAGAGAGAAGCAGTCTTCAATGTTTTAGGGTCTGTTCTTTAAGGCATGATCTTTATCAATTTTTAACTATAGTCTGCCTAATTCACTTCAAAACATAACTTTTTTTAGGTTACTGGTCTAGCTTGCATGATTCCTGCAAGGCTTGTTTTCAATAGATGTAACATACTTATTGAGAATGGGATTTGGACTATGTTTGACCGTGATAATGGCAGTTATTTGCAAGAAAAGGCTCTTCCTGTCAGAATTGAACTGACAAATGGCCGTATCCTGAGTGGTAATATTGTTGTGACCCAGACAGCTTCCTTGAGGGAAGCTATTAATGACAGTAAGCAATATCTTGAGTTCACGACCTATGAAGGTAAGCAGAACTATATCTCAAAGCATTCCATTGTTCAGATCGAAAAGATTAACCGCCCTGAAGAGGCGAATCAGCTCATGGGTCATTTTAACAAGGTTGATGCTCATAACCCTTATGCTGTGCTAGGCTTGCCAACGACTGCGAGCAGGGCTGAGGTTCAAAAATCTTATCACAAGATGGCAAAGGAATATCATCCTGACCAGTTCGTGAATGTTGCTCTGCCTTCAGAGGCCATGCAATATCTGATTGCGATGTCAAAGAGGATAAATGCTGCTCATACCGAATTGTCTGACATGTATGTGGCACAGGCTCGGGCAGAAGCTGCGCAATAATTTGTAGTTTCTCCTGACAGAAGCATCCTAGAATTAGGACTACTCAAAATGATATGCCTTGTCACTAATGGTAACAACTGGCGGCAGACCTGTT
>JAUTBZ010124340.1:0-15420 GCA_032361785.1 Lepetodrilus galriftensis | reverse complement strand
ACATGTTTGACTCCATTTTCTCAATGGCACGGATAATTGACACAGTTTGAAATTGCGTAAGTTACGGTTTCCACCAAGATGCTTATGTCCCGAATCTGTTTCCCAGTATTGAAGATGTTCACATATATATGGCACTATATAAAATGCTGTGTATTATTATATTATTAGTATATTAACAAAATCTACAAAAATATATTCGTAGATTGAAGTGATAGAGAGCATGTAGAGTGCATTAAGGTGGCCAATTATAGCCTATATGGTACTATCCCCTCTTTGTAGAATGTCATATATGATGTGCGCATTAGGCTAAAATCACTGACATAGTGGTCGTCAGTACCGGTACCTTGATTCCGACTGGGCAGACAAACACATCCACTGGAACTAGAACAGTTCAACAGATCTAGTTGTGAACAAAACATTGAATGATGGAAGACATTAGGCCCAGTTTGGGGCAATTAACGACCTCATTAATCCGAGATAATCTACCAATGACACGTTCCTGAGTTTATTAATACACACCAGCTTACTGTCCCCGAGATCACAAGACGGTTCTCGATAATGGGCAACTTGCGACCTTGAACTTTAAGCAAAAACGACCATAACCTGATCAATCTGAGAGCGCTATTGAAGTTAACCTCATCACGTTTGATCGATAGCTAGTGAACCATTCCAGAGATATGGTGCTAAAAACTAAATGATTTCGGATTTCTGGTCGTCTCTGAATTGAGAATTTATAGTCAAAGATCAGGAAAATGCAGATCCAGCTAGAACACATGGTTCTTGGAAATACCTCTGAGCAAATTGAAGCATTCCAGTCAAATGGAAGGAAACAAAAACTTAAGTTCCCAATTGTGGAAGGAGAGAAAATATGGTGATCCTGCCATAAATGAGCTTCACGCAGAGTTATAGAACCATCCAAATTATTTATGTTCCTCCTCACTCTTGACATGATTGGTGGCGAGGTTGGTTTAAAATGGCCGTGTTTACTGGTTATACCGAAGCCTTCAATCAAAGGAAATTATCTAAGGCTATAAAACTCAGCGAGTTAGAACAATAATGGCTCCAATCATGGTTTCAACCTTCATGTGCTTACTCAGGTAATAAACAGGATAGGATATTGTAATGTTCTTGGTTTCTATAGCACCTTAAAATGCAGTTCCTAGGATATCAAAAGATCAGTCTTACCAATATTTACCAAGCCAATGAATTAGTGATGTATTCATGGGAATTGAGCTCAATGTATCAATATACATAAAATCTACACTCAGGGGTAAAGTGGAGATATTTTGAAACAAAATTTAAACATCTGGCAGCCTCGAAACGTTCTTACAATCTTCTTAGCCTAAGAACAGTTTGTAGCCATACTACTAGTATATCATAACTAGTATAAGAATCTTTAAGATTGTCATATGATCGTAACAAAGTTTCGAGAATATGTCCCCAGATTTAAACAGATATTCTGAAATTGTTCCGAGATTAATCACTTTGTAGCATGAACAATATCCACTGATTCAGATGACTTTGTATATATATGAAGGTATACAAAATGAATACTTTAAAAACGGATATTGCTAAAATAGTATTCTCCCCATTCTGGAATGCTTTCAATACTTGTCAGAATAAAGTAAAGACGTCATCCTGATGGACCATATAGGCCAACCATAACCTCCTACTGGGAACTTATTGGGAACACTACATTGCAAAACACAACCCACCATCCTATTTCTCCATCCAATTAATATCAGTGTGAATAATAGCATGGATGTATTGTCCACTCCTCCTTAAATATCATATAATCCTCAGAAAATCACATCCCACCCGATATTATTCAGTCATCCTGAACTAGTATTGCCATCTGGAATGGTTGCCATGACAGCTCCACACAGCACACACTGTGGAGAGTTTGGAGAGGTTGTGAAGAGTTTTGATTAACACGGACTATGTTAATGACCTACTTTTACAGGATTCATGTTTATATAAACAATAAGGGTTGAGGAGATTGGTGCAAGTGTATGGATTATGTTTCTTGTATTACAATCATGCTTACAGCATACATATTTGACCTTGCTTGATTCTTACGAGGATTTGGCATTCATGGTTTTCTCAATAATCCTCCAATGGAATGAATTATTCATTACGGCTTAACTATCAAAATAAGAAGTTGTACCAGATAATTTTATATCTAAACAGTCTGTTTTTCTATTCTTACTAAGACATTAATATTTCATTATGGCTTAAATATCAAACATGGATTTAAAAAGGTCGTTTTAGACCTAAAAAATATTGAAAATTAGTGGTGAAGAATTGCAAATGGATTTGGTCAATGAAGTATGTGTAACTGAAATTTGGAATATGTATGCTTGACTGTGGTGCATGAATGGCACTGGTGAACATCGGAGTTGGTTTAACCTTTGAGTAATCTCACCAAGAACTGAAACAATAATAATGTCACCAAGAACTGAAACAATAATAATGTCACCAAGAACTGAAACAATAATAATGCCAATGCCATTAGAAGATTTCACATGCTAATCGACACATACAATATACATGTAGATTGTCTTGTTCCAACATATGAATTTGTTACTCTTAATTTCCTCCGATTAAATATTTTCTGCGTGAACTGATTAGTTCTTTATAGCACAGTTCCATTCCACTGAACCTTGTTATAGGAGAAGTATAAGAGGAGCATATTAACTGCTGCAATAAACATCAGTTTTAATATTTTTTCTCTAGTGAAGTTCAAATAGTCACTCCCAGTTGTACCATAACTATTTTTTTGATGACATACATGTTTGAAGATATTAATTTTATTTAAAATTTTATGATGCAAACATTCTAAAAACTACATTTTCTGAATTGCATGGCTTATTGGTACTATTGCAATGCATCCTGATATCACTATTAAATAAGCTGACTGGCTACATTTGAAAGGTCACAGAAAGTGTTAATAGAAGGGAAATCATACTTGACACATTAAGAATAATATTTGTTATTATGTGATGAAAGGACGTATTTAAATATTATTAGTCTTATTCCATTCTGAAGGTCAAAGTATTATTTTATGAAGACACAGACAGTCATGTGGAAATCTAACTAAGCCTATGCATATTTAAAGATTAAACTGAGTGAGAAACCATTATCCAAGGCCCCCAAGGTTATGAAACTTCTTCGTGTATGCGTATACATACAATTTCATGCTCAACTCAGGTTTTTGCACTAAAATTTTGCGTATACATACGATTTCATGCTCAACTCAGGTTTTTGCACCCAAAACCCAATTGCACAATTTGAGTCAAGGTTGAAATTGTATTAAAAAGGTTTTGTAACATCTGTGCCAGACCTTTTAACCAATTTCTAAAACAGTCAATATTTTCTCTGTGTTCTGAGCTCGGCTACATTGATGGGGTCCAAGTATGTGTAAACATGTTCTGTCACATGAATCTTCTTCCTAAATCCCTTTTCAGGATTTTTATTGATATAATCCATTAAATCTACTCGATAATTGATTAGTCCATTAGAACATATAAAACATGGACTAGTTTATAATAAACAACACTCATGTGATGGTGAACAACACTCAAGTGATGGTGAACACTTTTCATGAACCAGATCAACATTTCAATATTAAAAATGTATTGCAAATTTAAACAAAAAACTAAATAAACGTTTGGTCAAAGACATTGTTCTCAACTATTTCTAACAATTTCCAACTTCTATTTCAATTCCAGAGACACAACTGGTCACAAAATAAGTGTGTAACATTGTCTATTTTTAGGTACCCCATAAAACTTATCCACGGATGGTCACTAGATATATTATGAATGTCATACATACATATATAGTAACACACATGCAGGGAACAATTGGACAACACACAGTAACAGTCTGCTCGTTGACAAGAAATATTTCTTCCTGATCCTTGACTGACAATGTTTCACTGGAAGTGACAAATATTCAGCTACTAAACAGCCTTCCATAGTTCTACAGCCCAGTATTTTGACAGAACTGCCATTGCTATCTTCGCTCAATTGGCCGATATCACTTCCAGACTGTGTCTACGTGACACCTTCATTCCTAGCCTACAGACTCTGGACACACAATTGTACTTAGAGCCTGGCAAGTGACTGATCACGCCGCCAAGTGTTGCCTGCAACTGTACCATTAATGGCCGACCTCTCACTTCCCTTCAACTACCAGTTACCGAAATCTAATTATTATGCATAGCAGAGATATTTGCCTCTCTCGTGGGAGTCATGAGATGTGACTATATATAGCTAGCCACACCGTCATCTGTGACTGACTCTAAGATTGTGTCTTTACACTTCATGAAAATCTGAAGAAATTCTGCACATACAACCAATTGGTATTTCTTCTACAAGATAATGTCTGTGTAGTGTGTATGTCTGAATGTAAGCTCAGATTCTCAAACAACATTGGATGGACACAAACAAACGTCTAATTGATATATCTCTCTGTCGATACCTCATCAATACTTCATGTCACGTGTCTCTAAATTGGAAAAATCTTTGAATCGTAAATAATCGGAATGCAATTATGTCTGTTACCATGTACATGAATCCTTACAACATAAGACGCCATGGCCCATATAAATGTACAGCACTATCTAACATTCATGACATAGGTAGTTGCTAGTGCACTCAGGATTGCCCTTATAATAGGCTTGCAAATTAAGGAGCTAAAATTACACTGGTCAATATTACAGTGAATTAAATTACTTCATTCTATTCTTCTTACATAATTTCTACACTCTTACTGATAAATTTTAGAGGTCAAAATGTTCGAAGGGATGGTCAAAGATGCCAGGTTTTCGCATCAGAGCAAGCACTAATTACTGTCGGCATCACACTGAGCTAATTGATGCATAACGGTCCTTCCAAAGCTACCAACAAAACAAGGCCAAGTAGAGTGCAAACAGACTTTCCCCACATCACAACGCTTGAACATATTGTAATGGTCTTCTAAACTGACCACAAATATTACTAATGCACAGATGACCAGCTAAAATAGACATGGTTAAGTCTGCGGTCAAGTAATGATTAGGATAAATGTCCAGCGCTCAGCGAGGTCCCCGATGTCCATACATCACAGGTCTCCAAGGACGCGCTGTGGATCGTATACATATGGACATTGCCATTCCTTATTGAAGAATTTACGTGATAAATGCGTAAATGAGTGCTAGTGCCTCGGCTGCAATTCAGTGTCAGCTCTTGGGACTGCACACAGTGACGATTAAAGCAGTTAATTGTTGATACAGATGTCACAACTAAAGGATTATTCGGTGGGAGGCACAACGGCACAGGGATGCATGCATATATACATTTATCTAGTTCACAGAATATGTGATCATGATGGCAGGTCAAGCCAAGTACAGTTGTGACATTGTGTATCCCGTGGGTTCAGTGCTGTAAGGTGACACCACAGGAATACTGTACACAACATACGCATCTCAGCCATCTGTAGTGCATCTAGTAGTGTCTGCATCTATAGTGTATCCAGACAGTTTGTATATAAATGATTTTGTTGTTGTTGGAAGTTGGGGTTTAGAGCCACTTTCAAAATGTTTTTCACTTACATCACAGCCTATCAGTTATATTAAGGACAGGAGGAAAACTGCAACATCTGTAGTGCTGAATGTTGCAGTAAACCTGAGAGCACTGGCTGGTACTGACAGACCAAGGATGCTAACTGCATTGCAACACTATCAATATCGCATCAGTGAGTGAATATATGGAGTTTAATATCGCTGCGGGAATCTTTCACCCATTTGCGACGAATATAGTCAGAAAGGAAAACTCCAATATTAATGGTAAGACTACAAATGAGAAAACATGACATGAAATGGTCCTATTTAATGTAAATAGTCCATATGCCTCAGTTTCAGGTGATTTTAGGTGATTTGTTTCATATCTAATCTCAGTAGGAAAAACTACAGGAACACCTGAGTAATTCTCATCGTATACTGTGAACAAAACTCAATGGACATTTATTGTGGAGACGAGAGTGTTAACCCTCTCCATGCTGAAGGCAACTGGAGATGCCCTATAGAGCTGTACCTGTATCTAATCCAGCAGGGATACGGTTAAATGCAATGCACAAGATATTCCAAAATTGAAATATCTTACGTGCCTTGAAAAATATTACTTATAAATGTCACAATACAAAATGAGATCTAATGGATTGTTGCTGAATAACATCTACTAATACAGCACTCAATAAATACATTATTATTATAGATATATTATTACCATTATATCAGTTATTATGCTCGGCTACAATTGGTCAAAACTCACGTAGCGAATCTCAAACAGCAATTACGATCTCCCTTTCATCACCTACTCTCAGGGACTCCATCCTACCGAAGCAGTTAATATAATTGTTCTTCGTGACTGAGTCTTAATTACTGGTAGGACTACTAGGAATACCACATGTTCACTCTCCGTCATATACTGGTAGCCCAGGACATGGAATGAAATATTTCAGTTAGCTACAATCAAACTATTTAGCTACAGAAGGTATGAAATTCATAAGCATTTTTTTCTCAACATTTTCGCCCACTGACAAATACATGTAGCTCAGATTACCAATGTACCACAGTAATGATTGGATTAGCATCACTAAATATTGTATACTATGCTGATGAAAAGTATGTTTCATACAGAGTTTACCAATTATACACCACTCTTCAGACTCATAAAACCACAATTTTTCCTGATTGTTTTGAATTAATAAATTCTATAGAATATCACACTGTTACACAGCATATGGCTGTTAATAAAGTAGCCAGCAAGAGCATAGACAAATAGCAATATGACCGCAATCGAGGAATGCATCAATACGCTCCCTACGATGACACAAACAATGAAAAAGACTGAATCCATAAATATTTCACGTGGGCAATATAGAACACATAAGCATCGGTATATTTGTTTACTTGAAGGTCACATGTTCCTATTATTTCCAGGTCAGGATAATTTTGTTGTAAAGATCCCTGCAAATGTCAAGGGATCTGAAATAGTGTTTACATTGCCACGTGGGAAGACAGTAAAACGTCAAAGTGCAATAACAATTATTTAGCAATGTTTAATGTATCTAAATACTACATTGCCATTTTACAGGCCTACTCTAGTAATAGCCCTAACAATCATTTAGATCAGAATTTATTATGGTTATAGTCAATATTCATAGCAAATGTGATGAACATTTAGATGTATTTAATTCAATTATGGTATTGGGAGTAGAAATTGGTCTGGTATTAAAATGACTGTCTAGGTATGTCAGTATACTGGCCACCAGAGTTAACAACCACTCAGCAAGATATATCATACAGTTGTGCAACCAGCAGTCGAAAACTCCTGGGTCCGTATGCACAGACTTGGTTTAGTTAAACCATAGTTTAAGGATCATACCGACAGTAGCATAACTCGTCGCTTAAACATAGTTTAGCCTAAACTGTGGTTGAACTATGTTTGTGCATACAGATCCTGTGGTGTGGAAATGCAGGGTATCCTTTCACAAAGCTCTCTTAACCACTAAGATGAGGCCTGCTGATCTGAAATAAATCTTGTCTTGTCTTGTTTTGTCTTAATCACCAAGAGACCATAACACTCTCTTTACTGATAGCTAATACAGTGCAAAGAGCGCAATGATCGCTTAGCGGATGAGAGAGCTTCGTGGAAAGATACCCAGTACAGTAATGGTTGGAGGAGTAACACTTAAACTAGATTATCGAGATAAAAGCTTCCTCTCAAGTTCATTGATATTCAAAGATTCATTTGGCATTGTTCACGTAAACTGACCTTGTTTTCAGAAAGTTTCCTGTAATTCCAAATATCCCAGACATTCATTCTAGCCATAAACATTAATTTCCATTATTAATGCTGAATGTGTTAACCCATTTACGAGTTTCAGAGCAGAGTATAGGTCACATTGGTAAACTCTAGCAGTATTAAAGATAAGAGAATAGATCTATTTCTAAAATGTGTCTGATTCCTTCTAATGTGTTGCTTAGGTGGTTGAATGGAGATTAGAAAAATGGTCACTGGATTAGGAAAGCTGGAAAGCCATTGCAGACAGATAAGGTTGTACTTGACGACGCTGGAAGTAAGTAGGTACTGTAAAACCATGATGGAATTTTGAGACAATCAGTGGAGCTGTGGTATGAATCAATGCTTCTGAAGATTCGCATAGCCTAATAAAAGGGATGGACATACTGCATACAACAATTAAATAGGCAAATGTCCTTAGTACCATACACCAATGGTCTCTGACTGTGGCATTTAGAGTACCTAGAAAATAAATTAATGTACGTGATATGTCGAAATATCACCAATTCCTATTGATGATCATCTAATAAAAAAATGTTTTCGTAGGAGCGATAACAGAATTTCTGCTTAGATTGATTATTTGTTATCAATAATTTTACTATCAATTTTAATGAGAGATAGTCATTTTCCAGATTTTGTACTCATATCACAACTTGTCAGTTCACAGCAGTTGAAGGCCTACAATACTTAAACTGTTGACCTTGATGTATATGACTTGGCAATGATGAACCATAAGTCAACACTTAAATGGCAAAAATGGTAAATGAAGTCTAACATGTCTGCAAGATATCTTGCTTGGTAATATTGCTAGATATGGTGGAATATGCTTGAATGAGAAACTAAACCTACACTCTACAAAACAAATACACAACTGTTTTGGTTTATATACCCAGAGATATACATATCAGGGGAATAATATTTATGGGTTTTGTCAATTATTAATATGCATTATTAGTACCGTAGTAGGATTATCAGATTATAGAAATAGCACTGGATCCATTAGTAGTGCTTTGCTAGAAGACTCTTCACCGACAACTTCATCCATGAGTATTAATAATTATCAGATTATAGAGAGAAAAAGCACTGGATCCAATGGTAACGCTTTGCCAGAAACATATATTACCAACAACTTCATGCATGATTATTAATGGTATTTAATATCAGATTATAAAAAAAAACCACTGAATCAACTGGTAATGCTTTTCCAGGTGACTTCTCTTCACCAGCAGCTTTGTGCACTCCCAGACCAGGAGTCATACAAACAAACATCCCAGACCAGGAGTCATACAAACAAACATCCCAGACCAGGAGTCATACACACAAACATCCCAGACCAGGAGTCATACAAACAAACGTCCCAGGTAGCAACAACACAGAACCATTGCTGCTGACATCTGACATTTGGGGATCAAAAGGGATCCGTGGCTCATGGAGGTCCTTGACTATTGACTCTGATAGCGCCGGTGTTAGCTTTCTAATTAGCAGTTCAGTGCTGATTTATACGCCAATAAAGACAATATTGCCATTCCTGGGGACATCAAGTTCCATCTGTGTGTCATCGATCAGGTAACTCCAGGTTTCTTCGTCTCAGTTTTACATAATTCCCTCTTTGTTATCGTCCTTTCGGCTGGGTAAAACGTAATCCAAAGTTACGAGGTAATCTTAGTTAGATAAACAAGTAGGCCGGAGTCCATGAATAATCAGGAGTTTCTATGTTAATAAAAAAAATTGTCTGTGGCATGAGAGTTTATGCTTGTGGGTAACATTTAATTAGATGTAAATTGAGCCCTAAATAAGTAATATGAGATATTACAGGTAAAACATAACAAAAATAATACATTAGGCTTCTATGCAGTGTTCGAAATTACCGCTGGCCAGCTGGCCTGGGCCATTTCCTAATGTGCCAATTCATGTTTTTTTGTAAACATTTGTTATTTGTATCATTAATCGGGAAAGTAAGTTTTTAAAGGCAAATTTCTGTTAATGGTTCTACGTATTACCCGGTAATATATCACAATTAACCCTCTCCCTGTTGAAGAGCTTAATTCGGCATGGTGAGAGTTAATTTGATTTGAAATTACATACATAGAACTGTAAAGACTCGTGATCTTCTTCACCTATATAGTATATATTATATTACTATGGTACTTTAGCTATCAATACTATCAGCAAGTGGGACATATCATATTACAATTGGTAATGACCAAAATTATATAATCTACAAGCTCAAATACGGTACACTTAATCATATTCACGCATACTTTCAAAATATTACTTTCCTGATACTATCTTAACCATCTTCATGCTGAAGCCAACCTGAGATGCCCCAAAGAGCAGTGCATGTGCCCAATCCATTATCCAGTAGGTAGCACGTAAAAGTATTTTACCTTGAAAGATGTATATCTATGGGATGGGATTTCAAGGTACTCTGTAAGAACAGACACTAATAAACTTTGTTACCCAGTTGAAGTCACAAATGTTTATTACAGTATTTATCTAAAAGAGACTTATGAGCATTGTTATTTTTTTAGCTGTCCAAAACCTTGAAACTAAAGAATATAATTTATGTCTTCCTGTGTCGTTAGAACGACATCGTACAAAACAAATTAATTAACATGGTACTTCCAGGACGAGAGCGTCACAGTGAGGGTAATCAGCAGTTGTAAGTCTTCCATAGATCATCCAGCATCTATCCTGTGCGAACGTTAATGTGCAGCATATTAACCCAGAACTCCTGTAGAAAACATTACCAGTATAGACAGTGTTGAGTCTGTTGACTGAGAGATAGTGGTAGCTGTATGACAGGCATGCATATTTTATTTGTTCCTGTCAATGACTTGGGAGGGAATGGGGTTTTTTCCAGTTAGAATTTTTTTTCTTTAGCTGAATTTCCTTTTCAATCATGTAATTATTTTAAGGATGTTATTTTTTCTTTCTTTAAGTTTAACTTTCTTTAACTTTCTTTAAATTCTTTATAGCAAAATTATTAGGAAAATGTCCTTTTAAATCTTTCTAGAAAAATATTATTAAAAAAAACACTAAAAAAGATATATTTTGTTTCCAACATCTTTGATAAGGACGGATATTTCCATACAAGCATTCTAGCTAACCTGTAATATTTGACTTTCAGTGGAATCTGATACCCTACATTATTATTAATAATTTCTTCAAAATGGTTTTCATTGATTCAACTAACCCATTTCCAGAAGTATTATAGAACATGTTAGTGTCATATTTCTCATTATCATACGACTGTATTTACAGTGTGCTTACAAATATGTGTAGATATTGATATATTTGGAAATGTATGTTTTCAGCCTACTAGTAATTAATACAAGATCTAAGGATAAAATACTGTGACTGAGACTAGGACTGAAGCTATGGGGCTGTGTACTGGACAGAACGTTTTAACATCATGTTGACATATTAATATTTATACTTTCCATATTAGCTCACTCCACTCTTCCCCAGTAATGACCATAACCATTGCATAGTTCTACTGTACAACAAATATTCAGAGTAACACATTTTGTAAATAAATATTATGAACCTTTTACTGAACGTTTACTAGAAAATATGAAATTATTTGAGACAAATATTTAATGACTATTGAAATATTTCATATAAGATCGATTTTCAAATCCTTAATATTGATTAAAATCTATTTCTGAACACCATGTTTTAACAGTCCTTAATTTCAGATAGCCGTTGCTTGCTCGAGTCCATCAAGCCAATCATTTGAATATCCATCTTATCTTCTACACTAACAGCACTGAGCAAACACGTAAGTTGGTTTGGAAATAACTTCACAGACAAACTAACCATACGTCAATAACTGTCAATTACCTTGATCCCACACTTGCGTTAGATCAATCCTGATTTGAAACCAAGGCTGATGCATGCCTTCCATGTCGGCTTTGTGTAATCTCGACAAATTCCGTTTTAAAAGATTACAGTTGATTTACGCAAATGAACCTTTTTCAGACTTTGGAATAACGTTCCTTTCTGCACTCTCTTAAAGGACCACAGGCACAGAGTAGATTTTTTTATAAATAACGTGGCCAGATTGGTCTGAGTACCGTGTTGTTCTGACTGTTAAGTATGAGCAGAATGACGCAGGAAACGATGAACTGCGAACAAAGGTAATGATGTGAAGAAAGCCATCAACGTAAGATCATTACGAAATACGAGCGTACAAATAATATGTTACTTACGGTATCACATCCGAATATAGAAAGTTATATATTAAATTCCAGGCAATCCATTTTATTACTAGAGTAAAAATGTGAGGGAAGGTATGAAAGTGAGTATTATAGGAATAGTCTTCTAATGGTGACAATTATTTTAAGTACCATATGTATTGTAAATAGGTAATTTTAGAGACCATGTTGTTTGTAAACATTTAAGGAATGGATATAGATTCAAATATTATAAGCTGTAATTCCCCTGAGTTTGTTCTAGAGTGATGATATATTGTTTATTGTGCTTTCCAAAATCTTCACTATTATTATTATACAGATCTTCATACCTGGATAAATAAAGGGAAATTACTCTGTCCAGTGTTCAATAAGTGACCAACCAAAGTGAATAGGACATTTAAAAGTCATACCATCATATCTAATTATATGGAGTAATTTAGGGCTGAATTTGAGTAATAAATGCAAAGCATATATATTCACTTAGCAAATGGACAATGTATTAAATTTTTAATGTACATACTTTCAGGTACCGGGTAAGCATGAAATAGGTCAACAAACTGACTGTATGCCTTTAATAATTGATCCTTCTGATGAGTACCGTACACACACCATTAAGGAATGGATATAGTCTACTAGCAATGTAGCTAGTAGACTGGACTGGTACAAGACAATGTAACTTTGTCTTAAATGATTAACTGGATATTGATAAAAGTGAATGAATGCATTGAAATTCCTTCTGTGATTGGAAAACCATACCATGAGGACCTATATTCCATGTTGCGAGCAGAAACATACCAAACCACGACACTTTTGTTATCACTTATTACCCATTTGTAGATGGTCATTGACCTATGCAAATGTCATTTAGTGCAACTGATGCAAATGTCATTTAGTGCATCTATCAAGATGCAACATGAAATCAATACCTACATGAAACATTGTATAAAAGATATTGTTCTCAGTTACATGTCATACATACATGTTACATCATATACACAAGATGCTTATTAGTAAAGATCTCTAAATATATAATTACAACCATGTGAACACTAAGTGACCTCATTAACATGGAAAGGGATTTGATTTTCAATACTTATACATACAGTATACATCTTTACACCATCTGCTGTCAATAATACCCAATTATGCATGCTTACCAAACATGATGAACTACAGTGATTACCGGTGACATTTCAAGGTTCGCCGACTGCTAGGAGTTGTCTATGGTAATGAACGTATTGCTTCATTAACTGCCACTCCCACATGACACTCCACGATGTGGCAGTCTACTGCCACACCCGTATAAGAATCTGTATGTTGACACTCAATGGTGGACCAGAAACCAATGCAATACATCTGTATAGTTCTCAAATGTAAGAAGAAAATACATTTATTAACTACTGTATTTAAATTTCATGGAATTGTCAAGAAGAAATCCAGAAGCTCTGAAAGTCAACATAAACTATAGTTTGGCATGAAATGTATTGACACCCATATTTCTTTGATTATCTCGATAAATACTTCATTAACTATTTAACTTTAATGAAATTGTTAAGAAGAATTCCAAAAACTTTGAAAGTCAACATAAACTATAGTTTGGCATGAAATGTATTGACACCCATATTTCTTCGATTATCTCGATAAATATAAAAATAAAAAATCTTCAATTTCTTAATGTACTTTGTATGCCAAACTATAGTACAACAGTGATGATATTTCCATAGAACAGCCTGAATAAAAACAATATGGTACTGCTATATTGGAGTTCATCCCTTCTACCAACATCTATACTGGTATTTCCCTAGAGAGAAGGGCTCAGTCCACTCTGGTTCACGTACATCCACGTGACCCTCAGTCAGCCCTCAGTATATAATTGCAATTGATAGTTTGCTAGGCTTAACTGCTCCATATTTAAGAGTCTATTGTAGGATCCTGGATGGGCCTTATGATAGAACAAACAGTAGAAATACATTGCTGGGATTATTGCTGTAAATAATTAATCATGCATTGCTAAGTACAAATATATGGAAAGTAGTAGTCAGGGAAACAGCTTTTTATATGGAATATCGCTAGATAATATTTTCCAGAAAAATTATTGTTTCCATTAAAGAGCAATATGTGTTATCATGATAAGGCATTCTATGTAGCAATAGATATCTAACAGAATTACGAGACTTGACTAAAATGACCACGCCAATTCTTGGTTAAAGCATAATGGATAATTTATAGAAGCTATTATTTCAATTCAAGAAAGTGTAACTTCATAAACTTTACAACAACTGTCTACCTGCTGGATTAGGCACAGGTACAACCCTTTTGGGCATCTCTGGTTGCATTCAGCATGGAAAGAGTTACGGTAATTCTGATACTGGGATTCGAACCTGAGTTGTCTGGGTTGTGTGTCTGACACTCTAACAACTTAGCCAAAGAAGTAATTACACTGGTGAACACAATGAAGAGTATTTTATATCACACAACTACATAACATACCAGTGTTTGTTGTAGATGTACTTTAACATGTCTTTATAGCCTCTTTGCTTACATGGGTACCATGCTCAATAAAATGATGATGAAAAATATGTACCATCTTACACATATTAAATTTCAATTAAAGTTTATAGACACGACTTACCTTAAAATGAGCTCCTAAGGAAGTAAATTATCTTCAACCTTAAACTTTAGTTTCCATTAACACTATTTTGTATAAATAACACATGTGATCGCATCTTGACAAATAAAACCATTGGTAATCCAGCAGTATCTAAATCTCACTTATATACTACTATGATGCTAGTATACTACCACGCAATATATCAGTACTTGAGCTCAAATGATATTGTCCACACAACTGATGATTGTCAGAGGCAGCACTAAGCAATGCAACATTCAGCCAGGCAACACAGTCCAGTCCCTTGGTGAAGCTTACAAACAGTACAACATAAAGCTGCAATGAAATGTCAGAAGAACCAGCTTCAGACTATGGATGATGGCCAATGTGTAATGTCATGGCTGACTACTGGACGCTCGTTGACTGAATTATTTTGCACTTGTCTCTACGATGAAGCCAAGCAAGCACTTCAAAGAGGTCTATGAAATTTTAATGCGATGTTCCATTGCGACGTGTCGCGGGACATTCTGAGCGTGTTTTTATGTTGCTAACACTAACTTTCCTATTTAATTCACTGGCAGGAGATGATTGTTGCTTCAATAGCGGCCATGCAGCTTATAACATAGCTGAAGCTCTATTTATATTATATATTAATTGCTTTGTAAGAACTAAATTTGTACAAATGCATTAAATATGTATTTTCTATTTGTATATGGTAATAGCATTAATAAACTATTTGGTATACTATTATAACAAATGCTATTAC
>JAUTBZ010124329.1:0-15424 GCA_032361785.1 Lepetodrilus galriftensis | reverse complement strand
GTAATCACTGTATCAATAGAAAGTATATACTAGTAGTATATATCTACTCAACTAAAAAGGGTGAAACCGATTCTACAACAATGTTGCATTTTAATTAGCGTTATAAGAATATATAAGAGTACCATAATAGTATACGATGCTGCTTCTGTAGAAGTTCCTTTCAAGAACAGACACTGATAATTACAGAAGATATCATCAGTATATATGCCTGTGAATCTTTGCAAACTACAGAAGAAGACATACTGCAGTATAGGCTTTGGAATCTCCGCAAACTATAGAATATACTACGATATCTGCTTTGGAATCGATGCAAACTACAGAAGACACATACTATAGGGCTGGACATCTATAGAATAATATTAGTAGGCCTTAGGCCATTTCTCGGACATTAGATCAATATATATATGCCATCCATTTAGGACGGTGTCTTCAATATATACGTAATTATAGGACGATTGGTTCAGGGTCATGGAATGAATATTCAGGTGACAGTTTGTCCTTGTATGATTTTACTGTTGGTTAGAGCGTAAATTCAATCCATCGGCTGAACTTTGAAATAACTAATTCGTTTAGATAAAACATAAATGCACTCACAGGACAGACCAGTAGCTAGGTGTATTTTAATGTGGATTCACCAGTACTGTAACTGTACTATGTTAGCTAGGAAAATTATGAGGATGCATCTGCATATAGGCACTCACACGCAGGCAATGAGTAGTGTATTCATGGTCAGTACGTAATAATTTATTTGAATTGAGGAATCGAATTACCGGTACTTCATTTATTTATTTTTTAAAGAGAAGCTTCGTATCCTTAAAATATTCTTCTTTGTTTAGCTGGAAAGTGCATCTGCTAAGGTGCAGATTTAGATTGGAAGAATAGAAAATAAAGTTCAATATGCTAGGAATCTTTTGATGTAGATAGTATTAAGTTATAACCATTGGTTCTTCAGCTAATGGATCATCGTAACACAAAAGTCATGCTCTTTGTTAAGAGTAATACCTGTCAATTTCCACTGTATATTGGCCATCTCGATTCTCCAATGTTGAAGCTAAACTTTGATATTTTAAAATGACTCCTGCATGTGTAAACGCATTTTTAAAACTATCAGTTTGAAATAACATTTCTTTATATATTTATAAATTTAGATTGTTTACCGAACTTGGAGGTATTGATAGGATACTGAAGTCTCTTTTCCAAACCACCAAGCAATATGCCTCTTTACCATTTCGGAAAATGACGTATAGACTCTAAATACTTTTACATACTTCAATTTCACGTTATAACTGTATTCTACGATTTCCTCCTTTTCGCCCACAAACATACATCGTATAATACACTTATTTGGTGTTTTTGTCCTTCCGATTTCTCGGTAAGCTAGCATTGATTACGTAGTCTATATAGAGTGACGTCTTTATATATATATGAAATTAATTACTATTGTAACATAAAAGTGCAAATTCATATTTTAATATTTAGTGGCAAGACATGTTGACATTGGGGTTCCAGTACTAGCTCACATTTTGACACACGAATACAAACATATACAGGGTATCCTTTCACAAAGCACTCTTATCCACAACGCTCTCTTTGCTGATAGCTAATACACTGCAAAGAAAGCGCAATGGTGTCTTAGCGGATAAGATAGCTTCGTGAAAGGATACCCAGCTCTATAACGTGATGGAAATGTCAATCAAAGTCCCTATTAATTTAATGAGACTTACACCAGGGGTCATTTTCTGTGAACCTGACAATTCGATTAACTTATTCGGATCGAATAGGTGAACCGTGTAATTTCACGTGATACAATTAACTGATGATAAATGAGATATAAGTTTATAATGCGTTATCGTAGTGTCAAGAGGTCGGCATTTATCTTATAATGGATATGACGGCACAGATCTACGGTTCAGTGCACCTATCAAGATGGTGGGTATTTAATTAGATAGCTATACTCATAGAACCGTAGTCGTCGTCACTATCTGCATCAACAGCGGCAGCAGCAGCAGCAGCATCACCATTACCATCATCATCAGCAGCAGCAGCAGCGGCATTGTCTAGTACTCACACATTGGTGGTATAAGAGTACAAAACGAAAATAAATAAAACATATAATAAATGTATGTAAAGTCCTATTCATCGTATATAAGTATTGCTTTTAATTATGAAAATGTACACATAACATACCTATGTACACAGAACACTAGTTCATTACCTTAGTTAACAATAATGTATAAAACAATAGCCGAATATATCGAAGACGTATACAACAATAACAGAAAAAAACATTTTGGATGATTTAATCATATCAGTAATTGTCTGGGTTAAACATCTCAATAGGGAAAGATATAACATGAATACACTCACAGAGAGATGCATCTTAATTATGCATTACTATTTCTCTGTAGTCAATATCCTCGTACACGCCCTAGGTTCAGTGTTATCAGAGGCATTGTTCCTTGAGAGGCCAATAAAGGAGTCCCCGGACGTCTATGCTGCTTGACAGAAAACATGGAACTTCTTTCAAAAGGAAGAACGTCCAATAAATCAGAAAGGATATGGATTTTTCCTATTGTTAATTAACATGTATCGAACGTCATTGCACTGCGGAGGAATAGTGTCAGCTGATAGGAGTAGAACGTCCTCACAGAGCGGAGGAATCCCGTCACCGGATATGAGTAGAGCGACCTTGTACATGTACGTCCTTGCACTGCGGAGAAATCGCGTCACAGAAAAAAACGAGTCTTCACTTATATTAAGTTTGTATATATCTGTAATTATCTGTCAGGACGATGTTATAAAGAGGTCCTTTACAATACAAATCGAACGTCCTTGCTCAGCCTAGGAATAGCGTCACAGGGTAAGAGTCTGGATACGAGTATATCTGTACTGGAATCATCTGCCAGTCCAATGCTCAAGTGAACTCATTTAAGTATTTAGGTTCTTTGGGGTTACCGTGTCTGTTAATTTGCAACGATGCTTATTAAGAAGAGATGATGAAGGAGACATAACATAGTTTTTAGGTTCTATTTGTTCTATGATTTGGACGGAGAACCAAATCAAATTATAACCAAAATAAGATAGGTTTCTTACCTTAAAGGCATAATATCACAGTCTGACACACATTAACTTGTCGTTTTGGACCGAATTAGAGTTAAACATACTAAGTACATGCTCTTGGCATACACATCATAGCTATTGTACCTCAAAATATATTTTTACCGCTGTAGGATAGGTAAAATTCCATTGCAGTTTACACCTCCTGGTATAACCTGGTTTACTGACTAAGGGAGATAACTCTACTAAGTGAACACGGTCAAAATAACTGTCACGACCACTGACGCCATTTTTATGCTAGTCGTTGATATTTAATAAATATTATATACAAAATAAAATGTTGATAAGTAGTGAGACATGTGGAATAAGTAACTGGCTGTATAAAGTACTTGTGTAGTCAAAACAAATGCATTTATTTTCATGTAAAACAGTGCTAGACTACTAGCTCGGTCAACCATATGTGATATTATACCTTTAACATGACGATCATTTTAAAATCTACAATCTAAGTTTTACTTAAACACAAACAACCTTTCAATATAACAACATACAGAAGTGAAAAGGAAATACTGATCTCTCTTTTGTTAACACCTATAATCATCATACTTTTCCGAATGTGACCAATTGTCGAGTCGAGTCGCCTTGCATTACAATGGAAATACGTGTTTAATGTGATGCCCATCAGCCTTTTAGTGATCCAATTCCGTGAAATCCCTGACGGGCAGATAGTTCTCTTGGAGGTGTGAGCCAGAATGTGAGGTGGACTTGGAACCCTAAGTAGGACATCATCAGATCCCTGATAACAAGACAACCATAATTATATTGACCCAGTTATCAGATTGTATGATAGGATTTCTAGGATTCCTAGGCCTCAGTACACGACAATCCTCTTCACATACGAATCTTGTGGTAATTAATATGTCGGATTTGAATAGGTGTGTACATCTACAGTGGCTGAGGAACCTACGGGGCTCTCTGCATGGTTGGAATTCTGGACAGATGCGAGAGCATGTTTCGCCGCTAGCATAGGGATCCGGAGGAATAGCTTTTCCTTGGAAATGGAAATCCAGTGCATGCGATAAATACGACCACTGCATTAATGTAATGTTGGGAAGTCTGTTAAGAAAATACCATTTAGTTAACCCTCTTCATGTCTGAGGTATATATATATATATAGAGCAAATCCACTAACACCATATATAGAGCATAGATAGTGGATTTGGCGCAGTATGTGGCTTATTATTATTATTATTATTATTATTATTATTATTATTATTATTATTATTATTATTATATTAATTAATTCCCACCAAGAGAAATGTAATAATGCTATTTTAGATGATTCCTCGAGATCGCTGGTAATAATTTTAATTTCGCACTTCAGAAAACAAGTTTATTGGCCAATGTCTTAATTAACATCTATCAGGAATACTGTATAACTGTTATATATCGCTAGCTCTTTCTACTGGCATGAACTTATTTATGTTATTTTATTTAAATGAGCGTGTTCTGAGATTCTGGACAGAAAACTGTTCCTACAACACTGCTGTTTCTTAGTTCCATAGATATATCGATGGCGCAGTACTATGTCCCGATTAAAATCAGCATCTGATCCTACGTATTCATAATATGTTATACTCTTTACCAAAACAATAACAAATATCCAATTTCATACGTATGCATGGTACGTGTGTATGTAATAGTATCCTCTGTAACAATTGACAATGAATTTCAGTGCAGTTCAGTTACTATACAGGGTATCATTTCACAAAGCGCTCTCTTTGCAATGTACCGGTATTAGATACGGCAAGGAAAGCGTTATGCTCTGTTAGTGGATAAGAGAGCTTCGTGACAAGATACCAAGTGCTGTAACTGAACTGCATTGAACTTCCTTCTGGACAAAAGGTTAACTTCGCGATATCACCTACAGCTAACGACGACCAATTAGAACACGTCATTGCCAGAATCGACTGAACACTTGACCAAGAAAGTCGGACAGGTGAGGGGGTGACACTAAATGAATGACACACTAATCTCAAAGTGCATGAATTATTTTCGCCTTCTAGTCATCATTAACAATAGCTACAATACATTCAAGTCCTCGTATTTCTGCACTATGCTACTTATTGCCAACTGGAAGTACAATACCAATGAGACGTCAGGGAAACGTGTGTGCACTGTGGACAAGCGATGAACCAGAGGCCTGTTCAGGAAGGCTGGAACCCGCGAGTACACGCGTGAAATCGCCTTGGAAACCTTCATCCTTCATTAATATGTGACGTCACGCGATAGCTCGCGTAAACTCGCCCTTCTGAACAGGCCTCTGGTCAGATCATAGATTATAAGGACCAATGGTCTGATACAAAGCAGGAGGATAAGTGTTTCATCGCACGGACATTGGGGATTACCCTTACTGGACTCAGTGATAACACTGCTATATCAGATGACCAATGTCCATTTATATTCCGGGTCATTTACATCAATTAAAACAGGAAGCTGCTTTCTATCGTTGTTTTCGTGTGCCGTGAAGCGTCGCGCTGGCACCCACAATTACTTGCTAGATGCTAATATTTGTTTAGCACACGTATATATCTGTAGGCGTGATTGTGAAAGGTTGCAATAACAAGTAATTGCGGTGGCTTACATATGAAAATTGCGGTGACCATCAAATGAAATCTACCATCAGCGACATATATCGTAAACTATGCCAAATCCAGATGTGTCATGCCATTAAGGTAACAAACTGTGTCATTAATATAGAATCAATCAGAACATTGGTATGAGGTCTTAATATTTAATTTATATGTTTACAACCTGAAAACATATACAGTAGAATTACTTTACAAGCAATGCACAGAAAAGATAAATTAATAAGTAATTTTAATAGTTGACCATTCGTAATCAGCGCTTGCTTATTTTTCGTTGTCATTCAGTAACAATATTATAGATATCGCCCCAGTTTCACGACGCCTCCTAAAGTTGTGAGCTCCTACAGTTATGAACCAGTTTCTCACCTCCTATGTTAGATGACGATTTAAGAAGGGATATGACTTGTGGCATGGTGGTGAAACACTTTACGAGGTGATAACTCGGGTTAGGAGTTCCTAACTAGTTAGGACACCGTCGTGAAACGGGGTCCAGGTGCCGTGTTCTCGAAACGTTCTTACGATCTTTTTAGCCTAAGAACGTTCTTAACTTTATCATAAGGATACCTATAGCATGAGATAGTCTATTTCTTAAGCTAAGAAGATCTTAAGAAGTTTCGAGCATAAGGGCCCTAGTTATTACATTGCTGCTCAATATGTCTGATAACATATTCCAATTACAGTGTAATGCATGTCCTTATTGCGTATACTAATTAGTGCTTTGTTAAGCCATTCCTTCAGTAAATTCTTACCGACACGCCCAATCCGTATCTCAATATTGTGTTGACCGCATAGTACTAAACAGTGGCATTATGTGGAGATTGGCTAGATCAATGTCTGACTAAGTAATACAATGATTTGCTATAGATCTAGTGACCGTATTCGCACATTGTGGAGGTGTAATACCATTAATGACTGTCAGCAAACTCGGACAGTTTATCTCTCTGGTACATGGGCGGTCCATCAAACTACCACTAACAGAAGACATATATTTCCGTTGTTGTCAATGGAACACTCTCCTATGATACAATCTAATTGAAATTAAATACGAAAGAATCACTCCAAATATATATTGACATATGTTCAACTTGATACGGCGTGGACACACTACAATTGAGTGTTTGTTCAATGTTTGTAAATATTTTATGTTCGGTTCAGCTTGCGAATTAGAACATAACAATGATATACGTCTTTCCGAACTTTAGAGCATTGTAAAATATAATTCCGTTTACCTGACACCGCGAAGCATCTATACTATTTTTAGCAAGAGGTCATCGTCTATGTGTGTTTTTCTTGTTTTGAGAATTTTTAATACAAGTGTTAACACCATTTTTGTCGATAGCTAACACACTGCAAAGAAAGCGCTATGATAAGATAAAATTATATCTATGTAAATACTGGATGTTCGTGAATAGAAATAATATGCAAATTATAAATTAGGTTTACAAATACGTTCAAACAACATTCATCTTATTAAGGTCATTTACTAATAGTATAGTATTAGACTGTCGTCTTCTTTGCTAGCACTAACAATAATTCTTCTAGCTTGCGAGATATTGTATATACGTTTGGATTCCGTACAATGCATTAGAGCTAGAATAGTACACAGAATGTGAACAATACAATACTATTATATCGTAACGGATACCATCAATGGCGAATTTCTTATTCAAAGCATACAGATAAAAAAAATCTGTAATTATTTAATTCAATAATGTTCTTATAACATCTCGGATACATTCAATTAAACAGTGTCAAGTTGTCAACCTCACCCACATACACTATCACACTTAGTTGTCAAACAGCAATACGGTTTCAGCTAAAGCGGAAATCGAATAAAGAAGACTTGGTGCATACAGTAAAAGTAGATTACAAAAACTTCTGATTTAGCCACGAGTGGAATCAGTACCCTTCTGGCTCGGGCCAATGTTTACGTACCAAGTTCAGTTTTCCAATCGCGAATGACCTCGGACCGTGTACAAATATTGGCAGGTTTGCAGCCTTTCCTTACAAATAGCAGAGTCACATGTTTAATCCCATCATTGCTAAATGTGTCGACATCCACCAGGTCCATTAGTCTCAGTCGAACAGTACTGGTAGCTACGAATAAGAACAGCATGTCATCACATTAGAGCACATACATGTGTGTAGCTTCCGATGTAGGGTTGAAAGAGTATCGCAAATTTGAGTTAAACAATAAACAATAATTGATCAGAAACATGTACAGTAATATCGTAGTTATGATTAATAAAACGATGATAATGCTATATGAAGCTCTCATTGCAGGCATTTTATGAAAAACATAGGCAATATTTTACGCACCTCATAGCAATTTCCTTTATGAAATACGTTCTTATGCATTAATTATATAATATAATAACTAACATAATGTTATTCTTAAGTTACGATATTTACTATACATACCGTAAGCATACTCCGTATGGATTAATTAGTACTCTCAATGTCAATGGATCGTTCCAGTTATGCACGTACTATAGATGTAGAAGTAGACCGTACGCTTCAAGAGAATACAATGATACCTGTCAATGATGTACGTCTTGTAAAACTTTAAAATATTGTATGGTAATTAATTAATATTGACAATATATGGCGTTGTTTATGCAGATTTGTGTTTAAATCGGAGAATCTCAATATGCGTACAATTTAATATTACAGGTTCTACATAAATAAAAAGTTAATCATTCCCTGAATCATTTGAAAAAGTACGTAAAACTAATATAAATATCAGCTCTAAAATGAGTTCACGACGCGGCCCATTAAAGCAGATGCCCCAAATCGAACGAATGCTGTCTACATTTAGTATTTACGGATTCGTTGTCGAACCGTCCGATCCGTCGCACTGAATGTAATCTCTTTCTGTGCATTTATACTATCTCACTGTTAGATCTCTTCCAATCTTTCGGACACAACTAATTCCCTACTCGTAGGAGGATTGACAATACAATTTACGGACGTACAGTAGTAGTACGGACACGGAGTACAGTGCTAGTGCAATACCATGTCCGTGGAACTATCGTATCATTACAGCTTTGTAGCGCCACGAAGTTGACAGATCAGGAGTTGATGCTAGGAACCATTAATTAAAGTGCTGTGTACAGCGCATGTGATAGCAATACCATCCTCTGTCCCCCATATCGTGTATAGCTTACAGGATAGTATTCCACTGCTATATGCTACCCGTGGGGGTCATTACGCATCTTAGCTGTCGTAGGAGGAGTGTCACCGTATGCGCACGATGATTGCTTCCGTTGACGACCTTTGCGGAAAAAAACAGGTTTCGTCATCGTACGGTGCTACTGATCAACATTTCATAGTGGTTTCGCGAGAACCATATAGCAGAGTGATATAGTGGCCGTGTGCTACAGACAATGATGACTATATAGCGCTGACGTACATTTATGTGTGCTTCAGTTTCTAGCAATGTACTTTACTCTTGGATCTCGGCTTCAGTTTAATCAACTTCATAATCCTAAAAAAAAAGATTTTAAAAAAATTAAAAAATCCTCATCCTGATGAACTTTCTATTTTGAACTTGCAAAGCAACACTCATATGAAGCCAAGCTGTTCTTGCACTTCTTCGACCTTGTATTTGCTGAACTTGCATTGAGAACACGTCTGTACTGTAATTATATTACGAAACAGCCAGGCTTTAATGAATTGCAGTTACTACTGTGTGATCTCGTGACAGCGGAATTCAATGAAATGCACTGCCAACCAATCAGATTGGTCGTACTAAATGGATAGGATGCCATTCATCTTCATGGCGATAGTTGTGACGTCAAATGGTAGACGTATAAATACTCATCACCATTTAGTTGTTAAAGAGTATGCTGTCTTCCTTCTATATCCAGACAGGTCATTGAATACAATGCTCGTCCATTGCTGCAAACGTCATTAAATCCACGGATAAACAGATAAAACAGAACGTTAAATGCACTAGTTGAACATTTGTTTCAGTGCCAATGACCACCATCGAAGCTGAACTATTTTATATTACATTATTCCGTTACTAATCTATTACGTTGAAGTGGATGTATAAGCGCAACCATTATACACGTGTTCGTGAGTTTGAAACTGTAACTCCGTTAAATTACAATCAAAGTTAAGTTGAGAGTTTATCGACGTCGTTTACGCACATGGCCACCTGGGAAACACCGTCGGGGCAGTGAATTTACACTTACTAACTGAGTTCCGAGACCTACTAGACGTCTTGGTATAATAACAACCTTCCAGAATATGATTAATATGACTATTCTGGCGAGACCCATGGGATGCGTAAAGGGAAATAACTCTAGGGATACCGATTCTTGACAAGACGTACAGTTTCCTGTATTCCTTGGTGTCCGTCTTGTAAATTAGATTTGGAGCTTGCGCATACGCTCTGTCTGATTGCGGCGGATAAAAGGTACTGTTTGCTTTCTTCTTACGACCCGAATAGGTTACAAGACATTTCTACTTCATAATTACGTTATTTAAAATGTTTTCTGGCTCCCACCACGTCGAGGAAAGAACACTTTAATTAAATCTCCACTACAAGCATGGCTTGGCCTGTGAATGTCCTGGGAAATATAGATATATTAATAGCCACTTTCTTTAGCAATACAATTCAAATCCGCCATGCAACACAACCGTCTGTTTGCAATTGCATATTGTGAGTGCCTCTTAAAACAATACTAACTATCATTGATGATCATATATCTGGACCTTTGCGACCGACATATGTACGGACACTAGTTGGATTTGCTGATATGTGACATGTTTTGTGTGTTAAATTAAGATGGAATCTCGTAGTATATGATGGCCCTATTGATTAATACGTCCATAGCATAGGTTCAACAGTGTGTGTGAGAGAGAGAGAAAGAGAGAGAGAGGCTAATAGAGATAGCTATAAGAGAGAAAGACAGAGAGAATGTGTGTGTGTGATTCGAAGACTATAAACAGCTTAGAACATCAAAGTGGCGCCACCGGAAGTAACTGTATAACCAGACAAGGAAGTAGGCTACATTGATGTCCTTGTCTGTGACGTTATGTTGGGTTTCAATGACACTTTATCGCCATATTATGAACTCTCCGTCAGCACTAGTATATAGTATTTCGTGCCATCTACCAACTTGATACCAATGTGGTACGCATGTACCACACATTTTACTTCCACACATTCATCTCAGTACAGTTATGTACCAATTATGGTAGTTTGATTCTATAAACTTCCAATTATTTGCTGTTCTTCTAAATACCAAACTGATACCGGATATAGAAAATGCGTCTTGGGCACTATAGCGACGTGGTGTATTAGATAATACGTGAATTTCGCCTTTCCAGCGAATACATTAATTACAAATATATCAAGTTTTAGTATGCTTATAGAGCGTGACAATCTTAAACAATCCATTTGGAAATTACTTTTTCCCATTTTGAATAGCGGAAACCTTATTATTGCAATAGTTTCTGATCTTTACTCTGAAAGTTGGTGAATTCTCATTCAGGTAAACTGAAAATGAAGTGCTGCTTCTCTGAGTATACTTACTAAATGCATGTACGATGCGAATGGTGTGTCCCCATTATGTGGCGAATCTCCAGTGTCTTTAATGCTTAGAAGTGGCAGCATAAGACCTGAAGTGGGCAAGTCGCTCAGAATTCTGTGTATTGCTAACGAACTGGGTCATTCCTCTTCCTGATGATAGGTTCCTGATGTCGCTGATTGGACCCGTCACTAGCCAGGAAATACACACAATTCCAGTAAAGGGCAAGCTAACTCTGTGAAGCATCCAGTATGGTGTCGTTACCATTGTAGAGCCTAGACAACGTTGGCATTGTGGTTTTACTGCCAATGACGTAATTGATATTGTTAATATTATTAATAGTAGGCTAGAATATAGTTTTTCCTCTATTAATTCCTCCCTCCCTCTATTTCTCTTAATCCATGTTCCTGTCACTGCCCCTCCCTCTCCCGCACCCCATAACTTCCCCTGCACCCCCGGTCTCTCTTTCCCTGTCAGTGCCAGTCTCTGTCTCCGTTTTTCTTCTTCTCTCTCTCTCTCTCTCTCTCTCTATCTCTATCTCTCAGCCTCTCTCTCTCTTCTCTCTCTTTACACTCTCTTTTCACTCTCTATTCTCTCCCTCCCTCCCTCTCTCCTCTCTCTCCCCCTGTGAATTTACATTTGAGACCAGCTTATGGCTCTCCGGCAAACCTTCTGGTATCTATAGACAAATGTAAAGGAAGACAAATGATATAGATCAATAACACGTCTCAGTATTAACATCTCTTATAACAGTTACTGTCACACATTGGATAATGCATTGTTAATGGTACAATTCCTATTAACTGATACAAACTTGAGAGCAGTCTGGATAATAGCCTGTGTCAGTGATACACTTAATTATCCAACACTTGCTGCTACCATTGTAAACCCCTTTCGGACCTCGGTTCCAAACTACAGAGGCCATTAATGTAACGAACACCGCCTATCTCTTTAACTCTCGCGAACTCTCGCGAACATCCAAATTAATAATCGCTGTATCGGACAGATTTAGTGCAAAGTCGATAAGGCTCCTCTGAAATCAATGGAGAATATATATATCGTCCACTTAACAAGGATTACTGACTCCCATTTGCATTTTCTCCTTAATATACACTTGATACGTCGAGTACGTCAAACGACATGAACGCAGAGAAAAGGTGACTCGCTGGTGATCTCGTGTGTAGTGGACGATTGGCAGGACACTCGAAAGACGTCAATTCAACTGAGTTTCTATATGGGCTACTCTACATTTCATTACACTTTCTACGACTATATGTTTCACTGCTAGTGGAAGGACTGACCGAACGACCACCATGCACGTACACGCATAGGTCTACGCCTAGAAAATAATATACATCAAAGCTGAGAGTAAATTACTCTATTAGTGTGATTTTCGAAAGTTCTACAAATACTGCAGTGAACAGCTTAGTAGATAGGCAGGTGTAATGTTGTAGTATAGTTTTCATTAAAATATTTTGATATTAAAAACGTAATTGATGTTTCATGTAAAGTTCGTGTTCACGATTACAAGGCATATGCTCCGATTTGCAATGCATATGTACTTCATATGCCGAGGGTCCTCTGCATGAGTGAATACAGGTTCTGTTCTGTTCTGTTCTGTTCTGATCTGTTCTGTTCTGTTCTGTTCTGTTCTGTTCTGTTCTGATCTGTTCTGTTCTGTTCTGTTCTGTTCTGTTCTGATCTGTTCTGTTCTGTTCTGATCTGTTCACACCAGAAACACGTCTTCGCGCATTATTTGTTCCCCAGATGTGATGTTTGGTGCCAATTTGGTACGCATTGACCAACATAGTCCGGCAATTGAGGAACTATCAATGAACGACATGGTCGTCAAACATTGTCGTCAAACATCGTCGTCAAATACTGTCGTCAGGCATTACCGTCAAACAGTACCATTGATGACAAACTACAACACAAACAAACTTAACCCACTTCGCGACATGTCGAGCAAGAAGTTATAATTCGATTTTCAGAGATTGACAGAATTCTTACTAGAACTGAATGGAGATTGTGTTATGGTGAATGAAGCCATATATAGTGAGAACCACTACTAGATTGCATCGTTTAAATAAAGTAACATTCTTGTAATATGACGAGAACACGCAGTAGCAATGGATGTAACATTGCAAACCATCTCTCGTGGATTTTGAACATGCATAATACTGTCTTCACTGAGGGTCCCGTTCAAGATTTGATCTAGATCCATTCGTTTTGTAGTTCGGTGAGCTATTTATATCACTACATGTCATTCACGTATTGAAAGCAACGCATTATTAATACGTTGTAGGTAATGAAATGTCCTCGCGATTGGTGGTTCGTGTTTTTATTTCTGCTCGTAGCGTGACATTAACTGCCATGATTATACTTTTAAATGAGGGGTAATGTGCATAGGAACATTAATACGAATGCAAAACTGAACATTATTTCAATCACAATATCTGAAGGTCACACGAGCTTGTTCAGTTTCTTATTCAGACAGTCAAGAAATCCATAAAGACCGTTGAGTAAAGCTCGTCTTCTACGGTAATTAAATGGCGGAATAATAAACTCGGCATTTAATTTGTCTAAATAACCAATGCTTATTTCGATAACATTTCTAATACTACGCAAGTCCAAACTTTAAGATTTGTTTCCATTTCCCCTTTATCAGGTTTAACACTCTCCATGCAGAAGGCAACCGAAGATGCTCTAAAGAGCAGTTCCTGTGGATAATCCAGCAGGGAGAGGGTCAAAGCAGTGGCCAAGCCTTTGCCATAGAGACTGGGTGGACCAAGTTAGGAAGTGGGGCATGGTAAGGAGACACAAGGGTCTTCCCACTGTAATTGTATGGAGAAGTCGTATATAGCAGATAACTGAAGGTTAATTACTTACCGGTCTCCAAGCTGTATACAAAGGGAGACTATTTCTGAATTATATGTAATACTATTCCGGGTTTTAGTGAGATTGCATGCAGAAGTAGTTGCGATCCGAGGGCAGTGTTGGTTCCTGGTCATTGAATTAATATGAACTGGGTACTGAAGTTTGTTGGTTGGTCAGTTGACAGAAACGTTTATCTTTACTAGAATGCAAAGCTTAAAGGCATACAATCACGGTTTGTTATCATATTTCATGGTCAGACGTATTTTTACCTGAAGGTATGTACATTTTATTTCTCTACACAAATATACTTGGCTACAAGCTACATGTTGCGCATGTCCCATTCGTTTTCAATATGTTCAATATTTTATATAATTGTGTGTCTCACGATAATAAATACAAACACATGGTAGATTTTGGTGATTCCCCTTTGTTACTTTACCAGTATCATTTTTCTAACTCTAATTGTAATTTCAAATGTATTTAGTTTTTGGACATACATGTAGTTGTTTTGCTTAAAGGCATAACATCACAGATTAAGTTGTTGTTTAAGATCGAATTGGAGTTAAACATGCAAAGTGCATGCTCTTAGCATACATACATATACACCCTTTGAGTTATGTCATTTGGTAATAAGAGATCCCAGCGGTTGGACAACGCCATTATAACATTTTAATTATACAGAATTGTCTCAGTTCTGCTAAGAAATATAGATTCTTGTCATCATTATACATTCATACCTCGTTCGTCTTGCATTTTGCCTCAATTACTTCAAATCTCTCTGTAGTCAGATTTCCTGACAAGTAGACATTATCATCATTTACATTTGAAGCAATGATCCATGTTAATCCTGCTCTTCTCCAAGATGTCGTAGAAACAGGATCCTATATGATGTATCGGCTGTGTTATTGGTTATCGTATGTAATGTATCGGTGATGAAATTGGATACCGTTTTAAGAAATGAGTGGCTTGCATGTCGCAGTGTAAAGGTGAAATTAGTTGCAATTGTTTGTCTGCCATTCGTCGTTATCAGAGTTATCCAATATACTAGTTTTTAACTATTGGAATTAAAACTGATTGAATCTCACCTCAGTATAACATTGATCACGTCCACTACCCTATAGTCATCATCTTATAGAGGGGAGGTTTAGCAGTCAATGTCTCCAGAGGATAAACCATAGCCAACTAGTCACTATACTGGTCTACCGTACCCAATTAGTCACTACTCTAGCAATCTAGTTACTACCCTAACATTTCAGTCACTACTCTAGCTAACTAGAAACTATTCTAGCCAAATATAGTCAC
>JAUTBZ010124318.1:0-15426 GCA_032361785.1 Lepetodrilus galriftensis | reverse complement strand
AGTTGCAATATTTTATGTTATTTGACATTAATTTCCTGATATTGTGGTATCCTATGGTAATGGGCGTAGATAGGGTATGCCTGGTATTCTAATACGGTATTGCCCATGTGTGATGAGATGGAGTGTTAGGATGGCTTTTACATGTATTACACAGCTCTGTCGATTTGTTGGTTTAAGAACATTTGTAATTTCATTGGTCATATCGCCCATTATGACGTGTACTGATGAGTAACAATGGTCATGGCGCAATCTGGACATTGGTGATGACGTCACTGTACTCATTCAAACTTTACTGTTCTACAAAGGAAAAGAAACAATGTTGACTTATTTAGAGGCACTTAGATTCTTTTAAATTTATTATGGGCAATATAAACTTAACAATAACCTACTAGTCTAAGTTACTCAGGATTACCGATTATCTTTCCCTCATGAAATTAATGTTGTACGTCACTCGTTACAGCTCGTGACTTACAACATTAATTTAACTCTGTTAACGCGAGTAACTCATGGGTTATTGTCTATTCTATGCTAGTTGACATGTAAATAAAGACATTATGACTTAATATTTTCCTGATATTTTAGTATTCTATGTTATTTGACATGGTATTTTAATATTTTCCTAGTATTTTAGTATTCTAATTGCCGTGCAATTAAAGGCAATTCTGTTTGTTTCAGGTCCCCCAAAGATCCCTCACAGACTTTCTGATGTCTACTTTGTGAGGCCCGTCCTATGTGTCAACTGTAAGTACTATTTTTATAAATATCAACAGTCAACAGTCCTGATACGGGAGAGAATTCCCACATGGGAGAGAATTGAGAGAAATAATTTCAAAAATAATAATATATATTTGTACTTCATTAATATTATGCATTTGCGGAGAAACACTCTGGAAATAGATTTTGTTTTTAAATTGTGTGTAGAACGAACAGGAATTCACTTTTTCCTGGTCACAAGTTGGATATTTACGTTTGACAGCTTATGTTCACAGATTTAATGTCACACTTGCCACTGCGGGTGTGACAGCTTTCCTTGTGCTCTAAACTGACAAGACGTAATATGAGTAAAATAATCTTGAAATTAGCTCCAGAACACAATTTTTTTAAATCTCCCTAAACAAAGATAAAAAGAAAAAACAGCTGGCTCTGTATATTTACAGGAGCAGGGAGCCTATTCTTGCAACATTCTTGCGAATTTCTTAGCCTAAGAACGTGCGTAACATTTTCATAGCCCCACTATGCAAATCATTTAGATTGTTGTATGATGGTAATAACTTTACTCTGTAGGGAATCGCAAGTGGCCTACAGCATAGATAGAGTTAACGCAACACTTAGCATCACAGGTGTTGCATGTTTCCTTCTGTAAATTGACAAGCCACGATATGCATGGAATAATCTTGAATAAGTGAATTAATCTTGAAACCAACTCTAAAATGATAATTTTCTTTGAAATCTGCCAATTTGCTGTAAGTTCAACACGAGCCGTTATTGAATTCACAAATTTGCTGACGGTGCGCATTAGCAGATTGTGAAGGGTTTTCCCGTTTACACGGCAACAATCACCCTGATATGAATGTTGTCTCCGCCATGGCGACCATGATATGAAGAGCCTTGGTTTGGAGAGGCTACTCATTATGAGCTTTTACCTGAGGCTGTTAATCAGCTGATATAAGTCATCTGTCTTGATAGCGCCCGGCTCCGGTGAACTTTTCACCCCCGCTGCACGTGGTAATCAGTGGAAACTCGCCACAAAGACTTCATCGATTTAAGACAAGTCCTCCATCAACATCAGCACTGCCACTTCAACAGACATCGCCAAACATCGGTTCTTTTCGGATTGCTATATTTGGACTTTGCATGAAAAGGGAATTAAATTTTATATTGAAATGGTTGAGTCACTTTTGGGTGTTTTTTCTTTCTATGGGGGATATGTCTGCAGTTATGATCGTGGTTAGATACGGCTGGTTTCGTGCGAGTGGCCCCGGGTTTAAACCTACTATTGACTTTGGCCACACCTGTGTGTAAGTGTGGTCCGAAAGGTCAGTGACGGGGTCAAGAAAAACATCCTTGGTTATCAGCTCACGATACAGCCGTTTATTCTCTAGCGCCATATGAACCCATTTCTCTGTTAGCCTTTCCTTAATTTCTTCTATATTCTGAAAGGTCATATTTATTAATAATCTGACATTTCTTTTTACATTCTTATTAACCTAAATAGAACAAGTATTCTGGCATTGCGGTAACCCTTTCCCTGCTGGATTACACACAGGCACTGCTCTTTTAAGGTATCTCTGGTTGCCGTCAGCATGGAATGGGTTAAAAGGACAACCATATCCCTGGCAAAATTTCAGATAAAATGTAAATTAAAACACATGTGCTACTTTATGTTTTAATCAATGGTCAATATGATGTAATATATTTTGCTAACAACTACTCGATTTAACAACGATATTGAACATTTTGTTTTTTCTCGTCAGTTTAGTTGCTGGAAGCTTTATATGAATGACAATCGCTGTGGTGTCTGTTCATAATGGCGGTAAAGCACTAGCCACTAATGGAGATGCTACAAGTAGATCTACTTCCTTGCCTCATTAGCAGGCCAGACCAGTGCACACATGCTGTATGTTAACTCTGCTATCTATATATCTGGACACGTAAATCTCTTTCCCAACTGTTCCCCAGATCAAAACCTAATAGGTTTTGCAGTGCATCGACCGGTAACCCATTGAATATTGCCCTACTGACACAAAGTTGGCCTAGAACACCTGACTTGTCATTCCTAGAACATCTGACTTGCCATTCCCATCCACTGAGTGGCAATTACCACCTCTTCCACGGTGGATACCTTCCTATCGCAAACTGATAATGATAAGCAACGTGTCAACGCGCATGCTTTTAACCTGTTCCAAGAGTAACTTTATGACTGTGCTTGACAGTTCTTCATGGTTATTTGTTTTGTACATACAATGATTCTGGTTCAAGTCCTATGTGGGTGCAGGATCTTCTCATGAGAACAGTTCCACGTACTAGAAGATGGACGACACATTTCTCTGTGCATTCTGTACAAATACTGCCCTCAAAACCCTGGTTCATATGAATCCGCCTTGGTTCATGGGTCTTACGGTAGCACACTGGTACTTCAAGGTAGTTGGGTAGCAAGAGGTTGTTACTGACTCATGTCCAATCCTAAAGACCCAGTTCATTGAGTGTATTTGTTATTTGTACTCATATATTGGTGGGTGTATTTGTACCGATCTCTTGGTAAATAATTGTATACCCAGTCAGTGGTAGTCGTCTTAGTACCCTGTTTCTAGTAGATATATTCTCGGTATCCAACATCTATGGGCTCTATTTGTACCAATCTCAAAGTATATAATTGTATACCCAGTCAGTGGTAGTCGTCTTAGTACCCTGTTTCTAGTAGATATATTCTTGGTATCCAACATCTATGGGCTCTATCTGTACCAGACTTCTAGTAATCTCTTTGTACCCAGCTCCTGGTGGGCCACTTTGTTCTCCGCGGCAAGTCAGCTAATTAATAATTGCTTCTCTGCCATATTCCTACTGAGTAATTGTGCCTAACTATTGTTTAGAGTGTTTATGTACGTCTGCTGGTAGGTATGTTCGTCACTGGCTCCTGCCAGATGAATACATGCCATTAGCTATTCTATTCCCGCCCAGGCCTGGTCTCATGCATGTTACATGAGAAAGCTGTGTTAATGGTCCGGCAATCGATAGACATTGAGCGGTCAGTGTAGTGGACACAGCATGGATACAATGACCGGCCCCTACTGCTGTCCATGCCATTGCCTTGTATTGATTTCCCAGTGTGTGGAGATTGGGTCCAGTGGCCGTGGCAGTGTATGGGTGGCAGTGTATGGGCATCGGACCCATTGGCTGGCAGCTGGGTGACCAGTTGACCAAGTCAAGGCAATAGTCTAGCAGAGAACTGGGACCCTCTGTGGTCAGCTAGTTGACCTTGGAGCCCCCGACCACTTCCTGCAGGCTTCAGAAACATGGACATTGCAACGGCTGATTAACCTCCTCATTGCTGTGGGCATATATATATGTCCAAAACACATGCACAATGGAACAATTCAGCAGGGAGAAGGTAAAGGTGTACTTCCAAATTGTAGATAAAAGACATAGGTCCAAATGACTTATTTTACCCTCTCCCTGCTGGATTAGGCACAGTCAGTTCTTTAGGGCATTTCCAGTTTCCTTCAACAGTTAAAGGTATTTCGGTGTCCATATTTGTATGACTTTGGACTGCGAATGACAATTAAGTTCACATAGCATACAAAACGTGGCATTGTACCTTAGAATGCCATCAAGGAGTAAAGAAATATAAACATGGCAACTCTTTCGGGGTCGAATGAACTAATGGCTACCTATGGTTGATTACGTCTGGACAAATCATGCTATATACAAAAGTAATTGCCACTTGTACATGCAATCTATCGTGACATATGGGGTCTCGACCTTGAATGGGCGATGTCAACCACGTGCTTGAATATAATTACTGCTGATCGATAGAGCCTTTAACTTTTATGATTTATCTCACAGGGAGTAATTCCAAACTTATTTATGTATTGGCCGAGGCACATGTAGCTGATCATATGAAGCATGTCCTAGACAAACCAAATGTCAGCGTTTTCTTTGAATTGGTTGCTTAACCATTAAGTAGGTCAGAATTTGTGTATGTCAGTGAAGTTATTAATTATTAATTATTTGGTCTGAATGTTTGTGAAATTCCCATTGAAGTTACCAGACGTGATCAGTCAGCTAGGTGTATGTACCTCAAGTAGTATTGCTTGTAACATGGTAAGACCAGTATTTTTCCTACTATCTGCGCATTGTCTTGTACAGGTCCTGCTACATGTGTGATGGCCTTGACATGATTGAGCAGCTGAGGCCCAGAGAACATCATCTATTCATGTCTGTATTGTGCGACATTAATCTATGTAAAAACAGTTCTACCAACGCTTCCAACGACCATGACAATTGATATGGTAATGGCATATAAGCCTTATCGATCTTGCTTCATTAATTGATTACTGCTAAATGCGCATGTCGAGACTGGAGGTCTGCCAGTGTTCTTGACCACGTTTGACCATTGAGCCGAGTGAGGCTGACCAATGGATGACCTCTGGGTGACCTCCAGGATGGCATGAGCGGCTATAGTTCGCTGGGCATTCCTCTATGTATATTCAGTAGATAGCTGTGCAGGTTGAAAAGTTCATGCAGGGGGAGGTTACCACGGAAACTGCAAGAAACAGAATGACCAGAAGCTCTACCATTGGTCTGTGATAAGACCCCGCCCAGATTTGCTAGCGGTATGCGACCTGTATCTATTGCCCCAATGACCTCCCTTTCACCCTCCTCCAGCATGGTCCAACGGCCTTGAATCCAAGACAGGATGAAGTGGTCAGTTCTGGCCATTATCGCTTCAGGCCACTGAAAGGTTCCCCCCTTGATGAGATGGCCCGGGTGGATGTGTGTCCAATCACCAAGGGAATATGGCTGAAATGGTCATGTATGCCAGCTGTCAATATGAATTCCCATTAATCTCCATTATTCCCCTCCCCACTCCATGTTCCATCATCTCTGGAATCAAACAGTCCCTAGATAAGTTGAAAGGCGATATAGGAGCAGGTTTGTGTTACATGGGTCCGCACAAGCATTAATGGCCAGTGGTCAGCAGCAGGAAGAGGTCACACTCGGCCGTACCGTGGTCATTCAATACTGGACAATAGGCATGGCCGTCGGTCCGTTAATTGACATCACTGACCATTCAAACCGCACAGAATGAGAGTCGGTCCATTAGAGGCGGTCAATAGAGATCCGTAGGTGGCTGGAACTAACAGCTGTTGAAGTTACATTGCTGTATATGTTTATAAGACACCTCTTTGTATGTGCTGGCCCATGTCCAGCCGACAATTTGTCTATGACTGATCATTAATTTGTAGTGCATAATTCGGCTGAAGGCTCTGTTCATAAGTAAAATAGTTGATGAGAGCTATTGCAGACATGATGGCCTGTTATGAAAGCTGTACAAAACCTGTGACAGTGTGTGGATGTGTGGATGTTGATGCCATCAAGTGATGTCATATCTTGTATTAATTGTATGCAGGGATACCATGGACACTGATTTAGCATGTCCTCGTGTTAGATTTGACCAGTGCTTTCAAAAGGTATAATGCTGCTGTAATCATCATATCTTAGAGCTCTTGAATATACTTGGTGCTCTCAAAGTATACTTTCTGCTTTAAAGATTCATTGATAAAAATTAGTTGAGGCTCTCAGAGTATACATGGTACTTTGAAATATACTTGAATACCTTCTGATCTCAAATATACTGCCATATTATACCTCTCAAAGTATACCTTCTGCTCTCAGATATACTTTCTGTTCAGAGATATATTATGTTGTCAGAGTATACTCTGTGCTCTCGGATATACTTCTGTGCTCTCAATATACCTTATGTTCAGAGATATATTATGTTGTCAGAGTATACCTTCTGCTCTCAGATATACTTTCTGCTTTCAAGATTCCTTGATAAAAATTACTTTAGGCTCTCTCTCTCAGAGTATACATGGTACTTTGAAATATACTTGAATATCTTCTGGTCTCAAATATGCTGCCATATTATACCTCTCAAAGTATACCCTCTGTGCTCTCAGATATACGTCGCAAATGGGTGAAAGATTCCCGCAGCGACGTTAAACTCCATATTCACTTACTCACTCAGATATACTTCTGTGCTTTCAATATACCTTCTGCTCAGAGATATTATGTTGTCAGAGTATACCTTCTGCTCTCAGATATATTTGGGTGATCTCAATATATATCTGGTGCTCTCCGAGTACACTTTGTCATATACTTGGTGTTCTTCAAGTATACCTCGTAATTATGCTTGATGTTCTCAAGGTATAACCTTCTCTCAAATGAATGTTGTGCTCTTATTAAAATAAAGCTGTTTTCTCATATATACATAGCTTTCAAACTGTACGTGCCCTCAAATATACCTGATACTTTCAAAGTATACCTAGAGCTTTTGAAGTATTACAGTTATTACACAACTCACACATTCACTCTATGCTAGTTTATCCATTAACAAAATTCAAAGTGCTGTCTGTAATGAATTTTCATTGTGTCTGGGAACAATGACGAGAAATAGAAAACAAAACATCAATTTAGTGCAGTTACTGGATGCTGCTGTTTTCTTTTGTGCGAGATGACGAGAGGAGCCGTGTTGCACGTTGGTTGATGACTCGGCCCGGCTAGACTCCTACCTCTGGTGATGATGCATGTGCTGACTCAGGCGCACTCCCGCATGTATGCACGGTGCGCTGAAGGCAATTGCATGCTTTGCGCGTGTCTCTATAAATAGCTCAGTGTGTCAGTGCGTGAGAAAACTACCGCACCACAGACAGTATGAGGAGTGCGCCAATAGAACTTGGTAAGTCTCCATTTCCTGATAGTGCCCGCCAACCAACGTACGTACAAATATATTTGGGGGGAGTTTTTAAACATTATTTATATTTATATATATAAATTATATTCCGATCAGAAGATATATTGAAAACATATTCTTTTTGAGCTTAGCCCCTAAAAAAATTAATTAAAGGTTAAGAAAAATATTTGAATACACAAGTTTTATAATTATTATTTTCCTTGCGATAAACATATCTATGATAATTAGTTGATAAATGATGACTCAACACTTCTGAAGTTATTAGGATGTTGGACTTATGTCAGAGTGACATGTATGAAATAGGTTCCTGTGTCTCAGAAATTACTGGCTGTATTGTTGCAATATCTTCTGGTTCTACTGCTGATGCAAGTCTTTCAGTACACGAGGTATTGTTACAATTCTTTTTTTTTAAAGTAAACGGTCAAGTGCATTAGATATTGAAGTGGACAATTCTACATCCCATTGTCGTCATGCATGGGTGGAAGATTCCCACTGTGACGTAAAACAATAATTCACTCGCTCACTTGCATCCCGTTCACATATGACAGAGTATTTCTGTCCATATATCGACCAACGACGATATTTCCAGTTACTATTGACGAGACATCGCTATGCATTCTTGTTTGCATTGAGGGGGTGAATGTCCGTGCGCTTACAAGAATTAAGTTTAACTGTGTAAATGTTCTACATTTCCCCACGTCACCAGCCACGCGATCGCTGACGACAATGCGCATGTTTGTCGTGAGCGACAATGGGTGACGAGCCAAAGCAAGGCTCTAACGTTAAGACCGCGCCGCGGAGAGGCTTCCCTCTGCGTCAAAGATAATTGCGATCAGCTGATCAGACGCTTGCCGATAAACTCAAGTGTGATGGAGCGATCGATTTGCTTCCAAGCTGTTTTCAGAGATATTTATGACCTATATCGTCATGTGTAGGTGAAGAACATTGATATCGATAGTTCACGCAGAATGTTTCTATATGTATTTCTAACGTCACAAATGGATTAAAGATTCCCACATCGACATTAAATTCCATCATCACTCTCGCTAGATCTATTTTATTACTGATATCAACTCAGATTTCACAATTTTGCATCTGATTTTATTATTTTCATCATAAACTATTAAAAGTTTAGTTTCATTTCCCCACTCTGATTTTGTTTTGCTTTCAGTATCATTTATTTGTTCTAGATTTTGTATTGTTTTGATTAATATGAAAGATTAATGTCTTATGGTTTTGCGTGATGTTATCATAATTATGTTTGGTTCATTTACTATTATATATTTTATCCTCAATTTTATCATAGGATATTTCCCTAAATGAACGTATATATCAGACAAATTATGTAGATCACTGAATTACTATTTTAGCAGTTTATTTAAGTTTACAAAGAAAATCACTGTTTCAGATGATGTGTAACAACTTGTTAAGACATGTTTGAACATTTATATCCGACTTTTGTTTGACTTCACCCAATAACCCAGTCTATCTTTAGTCGCAATTATAATTAGCCGAGCCTCGTTAGCAATATTTGCACGAGTTCTCAGTGCACGCACACGCAGTTGGCGAACGAATTGTAGTGTTCTTGAAACTCATATGATGTCAAGATATTTTCTTATTGTTGTGGATTGAATGTTTGTGATGCATCGCCGTCTTTCACGCCATAGGTCAGCCTGTGCAGGGTTTCCCCTACCACTGCGTGTAACCGACTACGTGTAACGTCATTCTTAATTGTCAAACTTCAAACAAACACGCACACAATAGTGTATTCAGGCTGGAGCTTTAAATAGAAGTGCATACCTGACCAGTTTGACGCTGAGCTCAGATGATTTTGGCAAACATTCTTCCAAGGATGAAAGAGATTTTGACTGACACAGGCAACTTGAATAGTGTAGTATAGTGATGTGTATGCTATTAGAGCACTAGTTTAATATTCAGAGGGTTAATGTGAAATTGTTAGTTTCATGTATTAAGTGTTAAGCAGTAGTTTTAATGTACAGATGGTTAATCTGTAATGTTATGCAGTTAATCAGACATTTTCATATACAAAGGGTTAATCAGTAGTTTTGATGTATAGAGGGTTAATCAGACATTTTAACGTACAAAAGATTAATCAGACGTTTTAATGTACATACGACCACTATTTTGTAGAATTTATTTTGTTTTACATAAAAAAATAACTCCTCCTACTAATACTACTGTAGCTACTACTACTACTTCTACTACTACTACTTCGCATTGCTGTGGTGTTCATCCTTTCTGATCTGATTTCTCGTCCAACTTTCCGTCCCCCGATAGAAAAAAAGAAACTCCACAGCCTATCCATCTACATATTCAGGAGTTGCCGAAAATAGCCTCTAATCAAACAGAGGCTCACATCTGCATTTTCTCGTCAGCCGGCGATCAGCTGTTGAAAATCAATACATTCTGGACTCTGCATTCGGGGTTGGCAGCTGACCAGTTTGTGGATTATCTGACCAAAGGGACAGTCAATCGGACACTCCCTGGCCTGGCCTTCTATCCGCGGACCATATTCTCGCTGACCGGTGTGGGACCAGAAAACAATTAGGCCATCTCGCCTCTCCGATAAGGCTAGCCTGTGTCCACTACACCTGAACAGAGGGAGGTTTGCTCTGGTTGCTCTGGTCGGTCAGTCCTTTCTGCTCAGCTGGACGGTGGTCACTCGATCCCGACTTGACCGCGAGACCGTTGCAACCTGTTACCTGGAGATTTGCAGCGAGTTACATGATGCTTTGACTGGCCTGGGACGAGGCACAGCGTAACTCTGGGGTAGTAGGTTTCTGTGGTACGCACCATGCCGACCACGCTCCGGACTTACAGGCACCTCCAGTCAGGATCAGAATAACCATGGAAGCATGCTTCTGTCCAGCAGGTAAGGCCACACCCTCGTACAGTTGCAAGAAAAAGTGCAACTTTTATATATATATGGATTTCGCTATACTATACCTTGGACAGTGAATGTTTCAGAAGCACGGTTTACTTAGCTGGAGTAATGTATATTTTCTTGTAGAAGTTTCCGAATGTTTAACAAAAGTTGAAATTAAGTTTATTTCCTACTGTTTTGCATGATGCATGAACATGGTAGGTTTCCGAGTTCGAATCCGGCCCCGTGATTAATAATTTTTTTAATACGATTTCATGCTCGCACTAAAATTGTATATGGGGATTTATGAACAAAACTTTTAGTTGAGCATGAAATAGTACTCTGAAAAGGTTTTGTAATCTCAGGGCCTGTTCTGCCACTCTATAACTGCTATTTCTAGTACTTCTAGTACTTCTAAGAGTCCACTACTTCAATCTATTGGTTTGAAACTCGTAATTGCATATGGTTTAACCTTCTCCATGCTGGATTAGGCACAACTACTGCTCTTTAATCGGAATCGTGAGTGCGATAATCTGTGGTTGGACGTATTTCATGTAGAACATTCATACTGTAGACGCAGATAGTCAGTTACCTTTATCACAGAAATATCAGATTGATAAACCGAGGTCAGCAACCTTTTGTCGTAGCAGTGATATTTTAATAGTTGTCATTGTTACAGATGTTCATCAGTTCCATTAATGCACCTAAACAGTAATATAGCTCATCCTTCTTAGATGCACTTTAATATATAATACCTACCTATTTTGTTATGTCTATTGATAGCTTTGCATTTTCATGAAAATGATCTGGTTTTCTGTTTGTTAAGAGAGAGGTAATCATTTAGAAAATATTCAAATATTCAAAACATGTGGAAAAAGGATCGCACATAATGACAACTGGTTTCGCTCAGCTAACCATTCTACATATCCTCTAAAAAGGGTTGCTATATAAGTGTGGTTATGACATGTTTAATGACGCAAGAGAAACACTTCATTGCAAACCCGAGAATAGTGAATGTGTTTTTCTTTTTACAATTACATTCAAAGTAGAATTACATTCAAAATATTCTCAGAAACTATCAACAAATGATAAAGATCAAATACGGTAATGATGAATGTATGAAGACTAGATATGTGGTAGATATGCATGAATACTTTGATCCCAAACTAGATAGTAGGTCGCATTTTTTTTTTTAGATCAAAGGATTACTTCCTGCTTTAAATGCAAGTTCATGGGAGTCAAAATGTATATGCACGTATATTTCATATCAATCTTTAAAATGGGGCGGTAATCCTTCAATAGTTTCTGATGTAACTGATTGACGTCATCTTTTTCACAGCTTTGAAAGTTGTCTTTCCATTGAAAACTTGTACTATTGAAAACGTGTACTATACTGGTGTATCTCTGTTTAATCTTAAATATAAAAAATGTTTAGTAGAATGTTTTTAATCGTCACAAATTGATGAAATATTTTCACAGCAGTGTTAAACTCCTTATTCACTGACTATTAGAATGTTAATGGATGGTTTATGGTTTAATTCAATATCCTCACTTAATAATGTGAAAGCTTAGTACATTTTTAACGTCATCTTACCTAGTGTGGTGCTTGGTCATATATAAATGGAGCTATTAGACACATGGATATTATTTCTTTTATATGATTATTTGTTTTGTTTGCACAAATGCACATTAATATAATATGGTAGTGATATTCTTATATCAATGTCAATGGAACGAATGACTGTATGACATTTAATCGTAATCTTTCCCTCGATAATCTCAATCTTTTTTTTGATAATCTTAATCTGGTCGGGGCGACACATGGGTCAGGTTTCGGCCCGTATCTACGGCCAGGCCAGTTGGTCAAGTTTCGTGGACACTCGATACTGCAGGGACATAATGTGTGTCAGGGTTTAGGACTGGCCACTTTGACTGTCCGAAATGTCCGGCAGCTCAATTCTAGCCTTTGTTTCGGGTGTTTGGCCATTATGAGTGTGCGCACGGCCATTACGGTTCCACTTCTTCGTGACGTTTGCAGTAAAGACCTCCTCGAAGGCCATTGCAGATAATATACCTGGTTTTTCTAACCTATTAATTTGCAGCGAGTCTATTTCCAGCTCACTTTGGATGACAGACCAATAAGTTATCCCTGGTCAAGGCTAGGCTACTCATCACACCAGTATCAGCTGAAAGAAAACTCTAATTGTTCTTTAATTTCTTATTAGTATTTCGCTAAATGTTTGTTTGAAACAAAGTTTAGAGCTGCTTTCAAGATTATGTATTCCTGCAGCGACGTTAAACTCCATATTCACTCACGCACTCAAGATTATTTTTCTGCTGTCGTGGATTGTACTAGGAATATATCAGATGACAAAATGAGGTGTATATAAAGTTAGTGCTATTTCTCCATTAGGCATCCGTATGAAATATCACCTTTCTGCAGATGTCCTAATACAAAACATTCAACAAACTAAACCTGTATTTTTTCTTGTCACTTGGAGTGTCATAATCTTCAAGGATTTCTTTTCCTGAAATGATGTTATAGTGCGTACACAAGGAGATCTGATTCACATTTATTCAAATTCACAGATAATACTTGTTACCATGACAGTCAAACTGAAATTAATAAAGTGCTAATACAGACTAACATGTAGTTATTATTTATTATACTTGCTACAGTAGTGCCACTGGTATTTATTATTATTTGCTAATGTCAGTGAATCCTGCTGTTGAGGCTAACTGTCGGTGATACTGATGATAACATAATAGGTTAAAGTATCCTGTACTCTTTAACACTGCATTAGTCCCTGGGTCATTGATATATGTCATGCTACTATTTAATTAAATAATTAAACTTCCTTGATGTTAATAATATCTACTCTATTTTAAATCAATTTCACGGTATATACTTTCTGTGCTATAAACAATGGATTGATCATAGGTGAAAAATGTGTGAAATTTATAATTAAAAGCCAGTTGTGTCATAGGATTCAGGGTATCGTTTCAATGAATGTAGATGACAGATATCAATGTTAACTGTTACTAAGTACCATTGCACAACTGACATGCAAACATGTCTATGTGTTCTAAGTATACAGTGTTATATGTAGACAGTAATGTCTAGCTCATCCCTGTAATGATGTAGATCTATGTATAGCTGCTTGTCTGACTGGGACTGTCTTCTCAGTAGGTCAATGAAGTCAAGAAGGAGATGACAAAATATATGTATGCTAAATATAGTCTTGTGACGCAAACTTTATTCTAGTCTTAACCTAGATATCGGGAGATTTTCATATAAAAAGACTGTATAAGATAGAAATTATATTGTACAGAGTCAGTTTTATCCTTAGATTATTATCTGTTATCTTAGAGTATGGAAGTCGATCATTAATATATATGTAACATATTGATTTTCAATAGGCTTATATGACAAGAGCCATTGAATTTCTTTACCATCGCGAAATCTAGATTTGTTTGACTGCTCTAGGGGTGTGTGTGTTTAATACGAGTATTTGGGTGAGAACAAGGTATGACAAAGACTAGTTCATCCTCTGAAACGATCGTATGTCTAACCATTTAATATTATCCTGTATTCTGTATACATGTAGTTGTTATCAAGTCGGGTTCTGTTCATTACGGGCGTTACAAACTATAGTCATAATTGAGTCAAAAGATGTCATATTAATAATCTGTAAAAAATCAGGTCTGTCGTTTTATATATTCACACATGTTATTTGTGTAGAAAGTATTGTTGATCCACTGCCAGTTGACAGTGTACATCCAGTCCTTTGTTCTACCAGTATCTAGGTACGGTACTACTTGTAGATCTCTGTATAACTCTGACTAGTGTCCAGCACAATTTCTGTGTGAGGTAGTTGACCTGGCGCGGAGGGGAACGGCGTAGGTAAAGATAGGTAATAAACCCTAGCTCACCCACTGACCCCTGGCCATTGGTCAAAATCTCCCACCCAACCATCCCGTCCTCCCCCCACGCACCATGTTCTCCCCCACTTGCACTTTCCCTTTCTCCGGCCAGGTATACTTTCTCTCCCCACCCCCCTTGCCGCCCCCAACCTTCACTGTTCTGGCTTCCTTCTACATCTACCTCGTCCTTTATTTCCTCCTCTTCCTCCACACACACTTTCACCTTGCCAACAGGTTCTTCCCCCCTCTCACTCTGCCCGTTCCGACTTCCTCCGACTCGCCATATCAGCTCACTCCCCCTCAGACTGACCACGTCTGCGCCCTCCCCCTCGGAGGTCAGGACCCTCGTCTGCGCCCTCCCCCTCCCGACTCGACCCTCCGACATGCCAGGCATGCGTGGACCTGCTATAGATTAATGAAAGGTCATGCGGCCCTCCTGCCTTTCTATGTCCACTGTGGGTTCACTGACTGGTCACTGGGCCAGACTGGGACCTTAGCTACAGGAAATCCCAATAATTAATCAAATGTACCCCATTTTATATCCCTATTCACTGGGCTAAAATTGATTGATTTTAAAAAAAAAATTATAATTATTTATTTTTCTTCATACTGTGATCAGTGGAGATTTTAAAGTAGAAGTCTGATTATTGATCAGGGTGTGGGTTGTTTGCTCAAGGATCTGGACAGTGTTTGGTCAGTGTCTGGCCAATTTGACCACTGCTTACATGTGGAGACATGCTCTGTCCACTTGGGAAAAGTACTCTTCCGAAATTACTATTAACACGATTAAATTTCTTTGCCGTTAAAAGTCTATGCAGCCGTGTGGCCATTGTCAGACAGACCTGCTCTGGAGTGGGTTGTGCCAGAGATATGTCGACACTTGTTCTGGATGACTGTATGTAATCTGGTTCCATGAATTCCGTAATTCAGTATGTAAGCTTTGTATATTGCTGGAATAGTGTGACAAACAGTGAGTAGATGCTAGTATAGGCAAGAGATTAGTGACTGGAGTGAGCAGATGCTAGTTTAGGCAAGAGATTAGTGACTGGAGTGAGCAGATGCTAGTGTAGGCAAGAGATTAGTGACTGGAGTGAGCAGATGCTAGTGTAGGCAAGAGATTAGTGACTGGAGTGAGCAGATGCTA
>JAUTBZ010124307.1:0-15429 GCA_032361785.1 Lepetodrilus galriftensis | reverse complement strand
TCAAATGAATGTAATCTCTACCAATTTGTTACGTAATTTATTTATAAGGATTGATTGTCATTTTCTTTACGTTCATCAAGGTATGAATGTAAAAACTGATGTGCAAACCTTTGTATGAACCGCTTTGCAGATTCATAGTTTGCACATGATGAACGTAAAGAAAATGACAGCCAATCCTTAAATATTTTAATTTATTTATTATTATTTTAAATGTTTTTATTATTACTGTAATATTATTTAAAACAAATTTTGTTTAAAATGTTATTTATTGAGGTTTACTGCAACATCTGTAGCACTGAATATTGCAGTAGACCTGCTAGCGCACCGGCTGATAGTCTCAGACAAAAGATGAAAACTGCATTGCCACGTTACAGACGGCACAATCTGGTTGTATATAATTAACAGGCTGCAGGGAAGTCCAGGAATCTATCTTACCTGGTGGAACTCCCATTGGATTTGGTGCTGATACTGCAGGCTGGAAAACAACGATCAACAACAGCCATAAAAAAATGATTCAACAGACAACAATAAAAGCAATCATGAGACGTCGCCGTTACAGAAGGCAAGTAATACTCAATGTGTGCAACAATAAATAAAGAAACAAACTTTAAATTAAAATTAATTTGGAATTAAAGTTCTGGGTTGAACGTCCCACTGCCGACAATGTTGGTGTTTGGGACTGGGAGGGACGTGCAGGCATTAACAGCCACAGACACATTTCAAGGGAGGTAAGTCTCGTTATGAATGTACATTGAGCCAAGATTTAAAGCTCACATTCAGGGCCCGTATTCTCGAAACTTCGTAAGTCCTAAGAAGTTTTTAAGTACTAAGAATATGCCTAACTGGGTTTCTGCTTGTATTAATTTTTGAAGAGATCTATTCTCACTAAGAAGTTCTTAGCTAAGAAGTTTCGAGAATACGGCCCCTGGTCTTTTAGAACGATTGTAGCGCCAGAATCTAAAATCCTATTTGTTAACATAGAGTTACCATCTGTGGAACAGGGGCCAGGACACCAACCTATCATAGCAAAAGGACGTTGATAGGTGTTTTGGGTGCAGTATAACTGCTGCTGCTAACAATAATAAGACTACTTGTAATGTGCTGTGTATCCTAACTCGAAGCTCTCTTATCTACTAGGAGACCTTAGCGTTCTCGCAATTAAAGTGCCTCATCACCATGTACAAGAGATCGCTACAAGAATGTTGTGGTCTCGTAGTAGATATGACAGCTTCCAGAAACGACATACACAGGTGACATGCTCAAAGCGCAGACACAGTGAGTGAATATGGAGTTTAACGTCGCATTTGTGACAAGCACAGACACAGACTTCTCCAGCAGTGTTACCTGGGTATTGTTGGTGGTTGCAGTACTGGGAGGAACTTGGTTAGCGTCTCGGTACAACATGGCCTGCAAACATAGGAACAGTTCTTTTAGTTCATTATTAATAATAATAATAATAATGTGAATATTCATATTGGGCCAACATCCACGCTCGAAAGCATGCTCATAGCGCTACATTATTACCCTGGTCAATGGATCTGTGTGCACCCAGCTTCTTCTCAATGTATACTAATACTGCAAAGATTAATTACGTATACATAACACGACTAGTACATGAGATAATGAAAAAGATTTTAATACGACTTCATGCTCAACTCAAAGGTTTCTTCACAAATCCTCTTATATAATTTAAATTTGAGCATGAAATCCTACACAAAATATACAAAACTTAACCGTAGACTCACAGCATACTCAGGCTATGACGTCACATGACGTTTAATGAACAAAATTCTGAGTTGAGTATGAAATCGTATTCAGAAAAGTTTCGTAATCTCGGGGCCATAGTCTACTTACTTGAAACAGCATACAAATCAAAAGCCTGACATTCTGTCATGCTATTTGAAAAAAAAAATCAAATGGAAATCTATTTGAAAAAAAAAATCAAATGAAAATACACATTGAAGCGTATGAAATTTGACGTTACCAGTGCTACTTGAGGGTCGACGATCTTCATGACAATCTGGGCCTGGAGCAGCGCGTAGGCCAGCTGAGGGTTCTGCAGCAACATGTTCCGGGCCTCATTGGGGTTGTTCTGGATGCACAGCTACAACAGAACAGAACACATATCAGCAGGGTTAGAAGTTCCCACTCACCCGATCCATTTCTCATAATGTTAAAGGTATCCTACAGGCTAGTAGAAATTTCATGTGTTGTTATCTATATCATTATTCAGGCGAGAATGTTTTTAAAGTTATGTTCTAATCCTGTAATGAGTATTTATCACATATACCTCACAAGTTCACAACACAACACTTATCAGTACTTCGTAAAACAAATAATATTAATACTTCACAACATGATACATACTTCACCGCACAACATACATACCTCACAGCACAACATACATCCCTCACAACACTTTCCAGTATCTCGTAACACAACAGCTATCAGTACCTCTCGACACAGGAAACAAGGACAATATACTGGCTTAACCCTCTCCCTGCTGGATTAGGCACAGGCGCTGCACTGTAGGGCACCTCCAGTTGGATTCAGCAGGGAGAGAGTTAAACAGTTAAAAGAAGCGGTGACCAACCTTCATCTGCTTCATGAGTTCAAACATCTGTTCTGGCGGAAGACTGGCGACGGCCTTGGAGATGGCCTCCGGGGCTTTCTCCGGCTCCACCGGTTCTCCGTACGGACTCTGTAGGTAGGAGAGACAAACATAACCTTCTAAGGACAGACAGATCATATCAGTAATAATAGATCTTTCGCGAGACATGGTCAGATAACCATTAAGTTGGATGTTCGTGGATCCCGGTAGTTTTTCCCCCCAAGAAATATTGTTAAAAAATAATAATTAAATAATAGACCTTTCCAGCATGCCATGCATAAGTGTCACACTAATAATTCCTGAGGTCTGATGTTTGAAATATGCTGATATTGCTGGATCCTAAACGCTGTCAAGTCAGTCAATCATCAATGTATCTAACTGAGAACTAGGAAACTGGTGACGTAAATATATTTTCGCAAAATTGACAAAACATATTAACTTATCTTTAGCAAAATATAGCCATACGCCTGTGATGAATTGATGAATGCTCAGTGTGAGCCAAAGAAGATTACATGTAGGGCGATATCTATTCCCCAGACAAGGAACCAACAGTGGTCTATTGACTAGACCTGGACCCAATTCCCGGAAATCTGATTGGTTCATGTGAACCAAAATATGATTAACATATTTGTATTAATCCTAACCACATGAGCCAATCAGATTGCCGGAAATTTGATCGGAGTCCGGGGAATAAATTGCAAATCCGGGTCTGGTTCCGAAGAATAGACCCTATCTACAATTTATCACTGACCTCTATGGGAGGGCCCCCGAGGGCTTGCTGCATCCCCTTCATTTCCTCCTTGTTCTGCTCCCCCGCTGCCACACCCACACGCAGAGGGCGGCCATTGAAGTCGTAGTTGTTGAGGTTCCGCATGGCGCTCTGGGCCGTCTCAACATCCTGGTACTCGCAGAAGCCATAGCCCTTGGGCTTGCCGGTCTCTCTGTCGTATACCAACCTGTGGAAACACAAGACAAAAGTTTTTATACAAATTTAAACTGGGATTTCAAGATTTAACCCGCAACTTCTGTAGTGCTGAATGTTGCAGTAAACCTGTGAGCACTGGCTGGTACTGAGAGACCAAGAAAGACAACTGCATTGACACGCTACAGTCAGCGCATTCTATGATCGCGTCAGAAAGGTAACTTTCACTAACATTGATGTCGGGCTCCCGGGGCGGGATTTGAACCTGGGCCTTTGGCTCCTAAGCTTAAATGTTCTACCATTGCACTACCACCCACCCACTATTTACATAAGTAAAGTGCATGATTTTTCTTTTGGCCAACAGCACGGAGCAGTTAGTGTTGATGACACCCACCTGAAGCTTACGACTGGGCCGGCCTGGGCAAAGATTTCCTTCAGCTGTTCCTCTGTAGTTTCGTACGGAATGTTACCCACTGGAACAAAGAATGTTAAAATCTGTTGATTTATGCAATTGTGGTCGGGTATTCGCCGTCATTTTCAAGGGAAATAAATGGTAATTTTATGAAACAAAAGCTGATATTTGAAAAAAGAAATTCTCGGCCGATTACATAGATGTGTTAGGGCTTGATCAATTTGGTTTCTTCTCGTTTTTGTAGAAGTGATCCTAGGAAGAGGGAAAAAAAATGGAAGTCGGATGTCACATGATATGTCCACTTGCACCCACTCGGCTAACCAACGGTACTGCCCGATTGATGTTGGGACGTCATCATCATGTACTGTTATCGCTGTTACTGTTATTTTTACAACGTCCTAGGTCTTCTTAAGCCCTTGGATCCCCACCACTATACTATCTTAGGGTTAGCGTTATTCTAGGGTTACGGTTAGCGATGTATTTAAAAATATGCTATTATTGTCTAAACTATACGCAAGACGTTTGGGATTATACATGAAAAACGTTGATTATAGTGTATTTGCTCCTCCGTAGATTTCAGTGCTGAAGGGCATGGGAAATGGATAATCCGGCCCTGCCGTCTACGCGCACCGGTCCCAGAGTCCTTTTCCGGTCAAATGACCACGAGGAACGAGGGATACACGCACGTACTACGTTAGTAAGTCCTGTCTCATTTCTACTTGTATTTCACGTTATATTCTAAGTTTAGTCATATTTTCATTTGAGGGTGTCCTCTTTGATTCCTCCGGTGCCAGACACTGCAGTAAAAGATTTCGATAATCATAAACCAACAAAAAATGTTTAGCGAAGTCATTGGCTGTTCATTTGATCAAGCACACATCTTGCGACTTCCAAATGCAAGGTTGTACAAACGTAGATTTTCGTTGTTATAGGGCTTTTTGACTGTTTTCACTACCCGAACGAGGGGTTTCAGCCCGATCTGGCATTCCTGCTAGATCAAGGGGTGTACTGAACCTGATAATTGAGGCCTTGCATGTGACGTCACCAGATTATTTTCTGCTACTCAACAATGGAAACGATTGTTCCGTGCAAGGGAAAAGACAAAGTTCGCTGTTTCTAGACCACAACGTAAGCTTAGATATATATGGACTGACAACTAGACCACATAATTCTAACTTGTCCAAATATCGTGCTCGGGCGAGGAGCGATAGCCTGAGGGCGATCGGGTACTCAATTGTTTCAATGCCATGTCGTCTGCCACCCAGTATGGCGTCGGCAATGAAACGATTGTTCTGTGCAAGGCCTCAATCGCTGCCCCTGCGATAAATATGGCCAAGTGCATAGGCCCTTTTAGGGGGATGCGGGATGATAGCAAAAAGAGGGGTGCGGGCGCAAATCTTTCCATTGAAAGGGGCTTTGTGAGATTTGCAAGTGATCAGATGTTTTGATTTTTGAAAATATATTGATAACAATAACATGATATTGTGTGGAAGACTTCAGTTGTGATATGCACGAGTAGTCTCCCTTTACCAATGCATGGTGTACTTCAATCAGTATGTGTTCAAACGGGCAATCGGCACCATATTTTACGGTGTTTAAAAGCTGCAGGTAAATGTATATTTGGCCGAATTATTCTCACCAAAAACCGATCTTTGCGCTCTTTCTGCCGCCGTCATCGGCGGATTTATCTGATTCATGATATTCGCCATTTTGTCTCGTAATATCTCGCGAGTTAATGTGTAATTTTCTTTGCACCGACGCAAAGGATTCGCCTCATGCTGATTTCAGTAGGTTGTACAAACTCCAAACATTGACAGTGCTGGGCGCATTCGTTTCGATAGGTCGCTAGTGAAAGTTTGCGACTGATGCTATTTCTAATATTAAATGAGTTAAAATCAAAGTATTTACGACTTCTGTGAATATAATATGTCATAATTCAATATTTTGGCTTCAATAAAATCATGTTTTAGTCAAATATTCGCATCTAATACTAAAATATTCTTCCATAGAATCTAGTTCCATTCGCGTCGGTTGTTAGAAATCGAAAAGAACACTGTACTGTATTTGGAGGTGATCATGGCCGGAGTGTTAGTGAAGAAAACCATCAGCTATGTCAAAAGCAAAGAGTTCAGAGAATACCTATGCAGGTAGATTATCAGCAACTCAATGACTTGACATTCGCAGTCAGCATTTCCAAATGCATTCGGCTCTTTTTATTAGAAAAAGCATGAAAATCGTCGAATCTGTCATTGACATCAACTGATGTTTACAAATCCATTGATCAGTTGATAACAACAAATCAAGATCTATTTGACAAATATGACATGATCACTGAAAATGTATAAACATCGTGTCTTACCTTTAGCATTTAGGCTTAATTAAATACAGCACCATGCCATAATAAATATTTTGGCAATGCTGTGACTTATAACCAAACACCGAAACAAACCACCCCACAACATGATGATTGAGACCTTGCATGTGACGTCAATCAATACGTCACACAGCATTGTGGGTGGCAAGACAATGAGATTTTCCGCCGTTGCTCACGTCATCACATTGTTTTCTGACACCCAAACCGTTTTCCGCCACCCGACGATTGTTCCGTGCAAGGCCTCAATATTCCTCTAACCGTCCCTGCTGACATATCAGAGATCAATCCAGGATATCCAAAAGTATCCCATGAACCATGCTGAACAACATAATTCATCTCTGAATCAAACAGAAATTTTAAGGATATGATCCTTTGTAACGTTGTATTAAGATTTTCTTTGACTTTTTAGTCACTATTATGACTATAAGGCATGCACTTCTGTTAGCCTATCACTGGAATTCCTAGTTTTAAATGATATTTTTCGAAACTCTCAAAATATACATGACGCACTTGCAGCCGCTATAGTTCAACTTTGTTGTGTGCAAACTTCTGACATCTCCTGCAAACTTATACATGTATATTGTTGAAAACTTTGATCTGTAATTTAGCATGTTTAGCAAATCTATTTTTACTAACAGTTTCTCATTTACTTTCATATTTTTGTCCACCACTGATGAACTTCGGCCATTTCAAACAGCACTGTAAGTATTTCCACATACAGCATTCTTGTAGTAAGATGTACATCTGTAAAGAAAAATGCAAATGCATAGAGTAAAGTGATCCACAAAGGGTGGGTTTCCATAACGGGTGCGTAGTACATAAACTAATAGAAGGGTGGGTTGTCCACTTTTAAGAAATGCTGTTCACAAAGTCAAAGGAACTAACCTCGAAAATTTCCCGGTATACAGTATCAGTAGCCCAGATAAGGCGCGCAATTTACGCAGTAAAAATTGAGAAATACGCATAGATATTAAATCTGGCAGTGATGGAACGCGTACATAATGATAAAAATATGTGGTCTGTTTACGGTCGCGCGTATCACTTATTTATTTATTTTAAATATACCTATCTTGATAATGTTTTTCTTCCTCTTTCATTTCTTTTAAAATGTTCAATTGACTATCAGACATTCGATTTTGGCCACATCGGACCAGAAATAAATGTCCGATAGTAAATTACAATGACGTTTAGCTGTTTGAACTAGGTTAAAAGCAACCTACAACTGCTGTTAATCTTCACATAATACTCCCTTAATTAGTTTCTGGGAGTACCAGTATCGCAATATTTGAAAATACTCCCTAAATCAAAATCAGGGAGTACCATACTCCCAGGTCGCAAATTTGATCTGGAGCTCTGAAACTTATATCGTAATTAATTTATTGAATTAATGCTTCACGTCGAAGAGTGATTATCAGTGATTACATTGCTCATAGTCTACAGCAGAAGCAAACCTATACATCTGTAGCACTCAGTGTTGCAGAAAACCTGTGTTAACCAACTGGTAGGTATTTTTAACCCTATCCCTACTGGAGTAGGTGCAGGCACTGATCTTTAGGGCATCCCAGGTTGCCTCAAGCATGGAGATAGTTAATGGTCATACTCAGAAACGCTTTTTTTTGGATTGGATTTGTTTTGGGGGGCAGGGTCACTTTATAAATGACCTATAGCTTATAGTTTATGGCAGGAGGAAACCTGCAACACCATCTCGAATTGTTAATAATTATGCTTTATACAGGATGACACAGGGCCACGACCTCAAACTGACCTTGACATAGGTGACGAGATCTTCCATACGGTCGACGACCTCCGTGATGGCGAGGTACTCCAGGACATTCTTACACACTCGGATGATCTTCCTTACCTCGGACTCGTCGAACGCCAGCAGTAGAGCTGAGGTGCCTTGAAGGATGCCTGCAGAAAAGACGTACGATGTCCAGCTAATATATCCTTCTCTGTGTGCAAATATTCTTCATGTCGATTTATAGATTCTGTCACTAATATCAGGACTTATCAGTTCAGAGCAGGAGGAACATCCGTCATGGCTCTAGACTAACATATGCCCGAGGTACAGGGGCCAGTTAAATTTCACTGCGGGCAACCTACTTTTTAACATTTAGCACCTTCAGTGCATTCGCAACTTTCCCTGACTTGCTCGGCGGGCAAGTAACTCAGAACGTTAGTCTGGGCTGGTATTCATAAAGGGGCTAAGTCAGTTTTTGCTCTATATTTGGTCATCAAAAACTGACTTAACCGCCTTTATGAATACCAACCCTGGAGCCTTGTCCATAGTGCTGAATGTTGCAGTAAATCTGCGAGCATCGGCTGGCGTCATAATTAGGACGGGATGACGTACCTCTGGATCCCTCGATGAGCTTTTTCCGAGCGGGGCCCGAGAACGGATCGTCTCGGAGGAGCTCGGAGGCCTGGAGGAGGAACACGGATGACTGTTCCACGCGACTCAGCGCCGGGGGCATGTCCTGCTTCAAGATCTGGTCCTCACTGCTGTTGATAGTGTCGTAACCCACCTGAACACACAGGACCGTACAGGCTAGCAGATGGCTCATTATATATATGGTAAATTTTATAGTATGAATAATGTTGCATATGCCCAGGTTAGTCAAAATATTCCCAGTATAGGTAGTCAAAATATAATTTTCTAATACGGTAATGCTGATTATTTAAACATTTAATATAATTTTCCCAATTGTGCTAAGAAACGTGTCTTAAGCATATATAATTCAGTAAAAAGAAATGGTTACTCCTAAAAATACAAACATTTACTATTTTCAAAGTTTGAATACTAGTGTATCTTTCTAACAATTTATAACACCATTTTTTTGGTTGAATATGTTTGAATATGATAAACAAACAGGCATTCCCCAGCATATTCATTTTACAACTCCTGTGCATTCATCAATATGATTTAACAGCCAGTCTAATAATGGCACAGAGATCAGCAAGCGGTTGCGATAAATGTTTACTCACCCGAACCAGGTTGTCGACGGCAACCTTGACCACTCGGACAGGCTGAGCAAGGTCCGGCATAGCATTGCCATCTTCTGCTTCTTCATGGAGAATGACCAGCCTGGAGACCTGCAATACAGTGAGTGATGGAGTGAGTGACTGAGTGATGAATGATGGAGTGAATGATGGAGTGAGTGATGGAGTGAGTGATGGAGTGAGTGATGGAGTGAATGATGGAGTGGGTGATGGAGAGTGATGGAGTGAGTGATGTAGTTGGAGTGATGCAATGAGTGATGAGTGAGTGAGTGATGATTGTGTGAGTGATGGAGTGTGAGTGAGTGATGATTGTGTGAGTGATGGAGTGCGAGTGAATGGTGAAGGAGTAATGATGTGTGAATGATAGAGTGAGTGATGGTGGTGCGAGTGAGTGGTGAAGGAGTGTGAATGATAGTGAGTGATGGTGGTGCGAGTGAGTGAGTGGTGAAGGAGTGATGGAGTGAGTGATGGAGTATTAATTAAGTACTGGAGTGATGGAGTAAGTGAGTAATAGTGAATGAAAGAATGATGATAGTGATTGAGTGAATGATAGTGCACAAGTGAGTAATATTGATTCAATGAGATTACGAGTTATTGAGAAATGTAAGTGGGAGATCGATTGATTCAGTAATTAAAAAAGCATCTGAGCAAATGAGTCAGTGATTGAATGGAGAGAAAAAAATAATTCCGAAATATTGTAGTTGTGACTACAATTTAGTCACATCAACTTCAATAGATATCACTAAAATAATTAAAATGTTGGTGCTTATACATTACATACACACAACACACACACACATTTATTCTTTGTTTCTCTCTCTCTCTCTCTTCTCTCACTCTCACATACATACACACATTTTTAAACTAGCAATTTAAGGATTAACTGTCCCTTTTTTTAATGTTTATCGAGGTATGATTGAACATAAAAACCGATGTGCAAACTGTATGAAACCGCCAACAGGTTCATACAAAAGCTTTAAGCCTATATATTATATCAGTATTGCTAGAATCAAGATTATAACATTCAACGTACGGTTAAAAGCTTACATGATTATGTCATATACAGTAGTATTGTAATCGTTTGAATGCTACTTGAAGTATTTCAACATGTTCAGCATATAATATTAATAGTCTGCATGTTTCAGCAATGAATCATCCTAGATAAGAATTACAACCTAACCACTGTTAACCCAGAATGACGATAGATTGTTCACACCCAACAATTACTAAAATTGACATACCGTACACCGCTATTTACATGTTTACTTCTATCCTTATTTGAGCGTATTCCCATCCACGTGTGCAATCACTATGGCGATGGTAACCATGGATATAATTAAGCTGGTACAGAGTATACTTTTAAGTAACGTACCATATTAAAAATTTGGAAAATAATAAGGAGGTCATTCTCCATTGGCCCAATATTAATGGTGGGAAATAAGTGTATCATCAGCTCTGGTATATGACAATGTGATCGTTATAGTAAATGTAACTGTAACCACAATCGTTATTATGATGGTTATTATGTTTACAGTATACATTATTTACATACTTCATAAATCGATTGCGATGATATTTCACTTGTATGCAAAGGGGGTTTAAAGTACAGTTAGTGAGGTTATTATGACATGTACAACCAGAGGTGGAACTTAACTTTAAAACGTACTCGCCCGAATAATGATGTAAACAAGAAAACATGAAATTTCTACTAGCCCGTAGAATATCTAGCTTAACATTAGGAGAAATGGATCGGGCTGCCGAGCAAGTTTCTAGTTCTATCCCTGTACAACAAGTCAATATATATACATGATTATACGACAACATGATCATTATCATAAATCATGTAACTGATCGTCATTATGATGAGGTAAATGATTATGTTTACAGTACAGTTACATGGTTTGCTATATTTATTATTAACCATGATAACATGTGTGACACATGGTTAAACTGCCTGAAGATGTTGGCAATGTGCCAACGAAACATTATGATATTTTTGTATGTACATGTACATAGACTATATACTATCTAGGTTAATAAGACATTATTTTTCAACCTATTAAAATAATGTTAAAAGAAGTGCAAATAAATTGCCCCAAAGCAATATCAATTGAAAACTTTAATAAAAAAGAAAGCAATTTGAAATTATATGCCTTTAAGCTAAACATTCCCAAATAATTGTTCTCAATTGTGAATTTTAAATGATATAGGACTGTGTACACTGGATATAAATGTACATTAACCCTAAGGGAGACATAACCATCCGATGGGGTTAACATTTAAAGTAACCATGCCAACTATATGACTAAGTTTATCAGCGCTTATGATACATAAATTATAAGATAAGGAATGCCAGAGCATGAAGAACATGTAGCCAGGGGAAATCAGGGAGGGGGATGACCTACATAATTACGTTTATTTAACAGTTGAACAAGCAGCAGCTAGAGCTCTCCATCTTCAGGTCAAGGTCACGGTGTTCCAGTGTTTACACAGACATGCAATTACGACTTTACACCATGTTTGACATTCAGATTCTGGGTCACAGAGGTTAGGTGTGTCCAATCTTTCGGACATCCCTGGACATTTTACTGGACAGTTAAACCGTAGCTCTGTACGTGGTGTGAATATAGTTATAGCCATAGTGGAGGAAAGACTGGGTCTTGCAGCGATAGAAACTAACTTTTAAAATCTTACTAGCCAAAATAGTGATACAAATAACAAATATTATGAATGTGCTACTAGTCCTTAGAATACATTTAGCATTAGGGGAAATGATCAGGGGTTATAGCGGGCTAGTGTTCATTTTGATCACCAGCTGATCACTGTATATATTGAGTTGTAGAAGGATATGATAATATGGGCGTAATGTGTAAAACTAGTACAATTGTCGTATTCTTGATGGCTGTCTTTGAATTTCCTGTTGTAAAGTGACACTCCAAATCTCGGACTACTTAACGGTACATGTTACACTCATTGCATGTTAAGTGGTTATAGTTACATATATACAATAAGGATCACATTGTCATAACTTGCAATGTATATACTTTTATAATTTGATAATAGTAATTCAGTTATAATTTATATATTAAACTTTCATATTAAAGTTTTATACATTGTAAAAGTGTTTGTAGTTATACTTAAAACCATAATAATATTATGACTATTTTAGAAACACTATATATAATACTAGTATATGAAACAGTTAAAAGAAGTTAAGTTGGTATATCTCAAACCATTCAGAAATACATAACCATGCCTTTATTTCAATAACAGAACCATTATCATGATTATGATATAATGTATATTTATACATTATATCTGTATAATATTAATAATATGTAATAAACTAAAATAAGGAGATTATAATTATACTTATATGCATACATATATATAACTAGTTAATTTATAGATAGGCCTACGTAGGCCTACTGTACTAAAACTTAAATGTGCTATATGCAAATTAGGATACTATAGCTATTCCCTATTAATGACAGTACAAATTGTACTACAGTGCCTACCATTAGTGCCTACCATTAGTGCATAGGTAATCCGGTACATTATTACTGACTATTCTAACCAAAGGGTTAATCAATACTATAGTATACAAAAGAGACAACATAAATAATATACTCACACTAACTAAAAATGCGTCTCCATACAGAGAAATCGATTTACCTACAATCAATCGGATTCATAACGAGCTATAAGCAAACCATTCACATGATTAAATCACTGTCTGACGACTGATAAGTATGTATACTTAGTATGTCCGATTACTCCCTATATAAAAGACGGCCGCGGTTTATGCATGAGCAAGTGGCCACTATGATGACAGGTAGGCATCGCTAGGTGGCCCCCCTGCATCAAACTTTCTAGGTTTTTGCAAGTCGGTGTGATAAACCTGAAGTCTGCGATATACATTCTTACCTGTTGTGCTACAGGCTCCAAAATGCTCTCGATCGTCTTCGTGTGGAAGACTGGCATCTTTGCTGAGGTCTAAACGTAACAACTAAATTTACTATCTTTTAACTGATAATAATAAAACGTCCAAGCTAGCCCCCGGGATATACAGGCCTGTATCACCTCTCACCGATACCTGGAAAAAAAAACTATTTTCCTAACGACTGTTCGCGATGGTATTTTTCGATTGCTGGTGCTGGGTTTACATATTTTATTAACACTCGATTTTGCACGATGTTTCGAGATGTTAAAGTGTGTTATGCGGAGTTGTGGTCCATAGTATTCTTCATTATTTCAATAAATCATTACTGAATATGTTTAGCCTGTCATTTTACACACGGATTGCAAATAATATTGACAGTTAATGCATACTATTTTATCAGTTTATATTAGGTTGATAGCCTATTACTCATCAACATTAGCAAAAAAAGATAGGAACAACAACAAAAATAAACAATAAAAATAAACAAAGCTATATAATTCACTTTGATGGTGTGACATTTGTTTAATTATAGGTGTGTGTGCGCGTGTGTTGTTAATATAAATAATTATTTATCATTCATAAATATATAGGAGTGTAATATAGAACCTCCCAAGTATGGTATTATTGTGTGTTTGTTTACTATTATATAAACCATAGTAACTGATACTATACTAGATATAGCATTATTCACTCTATATAATATGATCAATTCAGTTTATTTATATGTATTATACTTCTCCTTATCGTGTCTTTTTAACTAAACTATTTCACTTCTTTCTTTTTTTTAATAATTCAAATGTCCATTCACTAGAAGTCCTGCAAGTGTTCTCATGTTTGTAGATAAGTCGTATCCACAGTAGTATATGAGTAGGAGAAAGCAAGTCGGACCAAACTTTTACTTATGGACAAAACGCAAGGGATTCTTATTTAATTACAAACGGCACGCACTTTCAGTAGTTCGATTGACAAGCTTAGAGTTGTAATATGGTTCCATTGACGATACATGGTGAATATTAAGGCCAATGTCATCTACAGGAACTGTTCGGCATGTGAAGTTGTACCCATACCCAAATAAGGAAACAGCTTCTCAGCCTTGGGATGCGTTTGCGTATTAGTATGTGGGTGCGGTTATTCTACACTCAAATAAAAAAGCGGGAAGTTGTTTTCTTCTGTGGCATGTATGCTTAAAAACATCAGACTGCTGTTAAGTAGAATGGAGTGAGTTGCATATGTGTTGTGCTATACAAACATATGCATAGGGTCATAGTATGAAACGGTTGTTAGCCGGTTATCAACTATAATTATTATCTCCCTTGCTTGCACACTGAGTCACCAGCATGCTTCATCAACAAATTAACACTACCGTTACTGATTCATCATTTGACAATGGCATTATAATATCATTCATGAACCCTTTAAAAAACATGGTGATAGGCCTATAGTCGTTAAACATGGAAAACAGATGGTCACGGAAATCTACATCAGTGTAGGCTAGCCTACATCTAAGTAAAGTTTTGTTGCCGGGGTTTTCTCTTTTATTATCCAATGAATCCCAAACAGTATGCCTTCTGGTGATTTGCGTCACGATATAATAGTGCTACTCTGGTGATATGATTCATATTTTGCACTAAAGTAGCCTATAATCAATGGTGTCCCAGTATATGTAGGCATAATACTTATAAGAACTGTTACGTATATGATACGACCGCATACGCTACTGAAAAGGAACACGTTAGGCTGCGGAACTACGGCCTGTATACAAGATCTGTGACATTAACGTTAATGTAATCTATGTCCACACACATTTAGTAGTATAGGCCCTATGGTAGGCCAGGGCCTATACATTCCATCTGCGGCAGTATAGGAGGTATATCTGTCTATATTGGTTTAGGTTATATACTTATGTAGCCAAGTATAGGCATACTCATTGTGATAATTATGTAGGCATAATAGGCCTATTAATAGTATAAACTTAATAAAGCTATCGTTCAAGACCCGCAGTTTCACAACGATCGTAACTCCACGTTAACATTATATATATGAGTTACGACTCTGTAGTGTTACAATCGTTTTGTGGAACGGGGCCGACCTTATTGTACTATGTATAATATATTGCAGATATTCATCGTGCGAACATAGACTTAAAATGAACATATGTTCACTTACA
>JAUTBZ010124296.1:0-15437 GCA_032361785.1 Lepetodrilus galriftensis | reverse complement strand
GGCAGTGACGAGGACGACTGTGATGACTCTGGAGGTAGGACTTTCAACTGTTGTTATTGTTGTTGTTGTTTTTCTTGTTGTTATTGTTATCATTATTATTGTTATTATTATTATTATTGTTATTATTACTGTTATTATTGTTGTTTTTGTTGTTATTGTTATTATTATTATTATTATTATTGCTGCTGTATTTATTATCAGTAGTATTAGCATTAGTATTAGCATTAGTAGTAGTAGTAGTAGTAGTAGTAGTAGTAGTAGTAGTAGTACTAGTAGTATTTATTATCAGTAGTATTAGTATTAGTAGTAGTAGTAGTAGTAGTACAATTTGGTCCAAAATGACAACTTAATCTATCATAGTAGTATGCTGTTAAATTTGAATAAATTTAGTTGCTGGCTTATTCATTGCATAGTCAGGCCCAACTTGATGTTAAGGTCATGATGACTAGCCATAGGTCACAAAGACTAGCCACAAGGTCACAATGCCTAGCCACAAGGTCGCGTGAACCTAAAATCTGTGTGACGAAGAATACATACACCATAATTAGCACGTAGAATAAATATTGTGATGCTTGGGCTGGGCATGATTAGAATGGAGATTTCTTATTTATCACTGCAGATATTATTCATTTCAAGCAGCAAACATTTGGCAGCGTCAAGTGTTTGCTTTTGTCATAAACGTCTCAATAAACTAGAAGATATAGCGCTGGTAAAAAGATAGCTCAGGGAAATACTCATGCAATATGTAAACCATGTTTCACATCTGGGAAATAGCAACTGGGAATTTATATGTGATAAAATAATTATTATTCCTAGGTTTTAATTTTGACATGCATTTACCATGTATTTACCTGCTTTTTCCATCCTGTGTTTATCTCAATCCCATGTTTACCTGCTAATTTCTCATCTCCATCATATATTTATCCTCCTTGTATTTACCTATTATTTATCAATCTTCATCTTATTTTTATTTATCAATCATCATTTTATTTTTATTTATTCAAATCCTACTTTTATACTATCCTATTTACCGTCACCTTATTTATCCCTGGGATTTTTTTTATCTCCATTTCGTTTCTCTCAATCCTGTTTATCTCCATTCTCTGTATTTACCTGCTCATTATCTCCATCCTATTTTACCTGGAATATCCATCATGATTAGTTCTCTGTATTTACCTGCTGTTTATGTATGTTTATTGTGATAATTTATTTATATGATTCATATGGTATACGCATGGCATGCAGCTTCTGCCGGGTACCCATGTACAGCTGGTAGACATAGATAGTATGGATTCCACTCTTTTTATGTATGTTTTTCATCACTGGACAAAGGGGGTATTTACACCACTTATCCTGTCATGATGCAATTGAAATAAAACAATTTAACTAAATTAATTTAAAACAATATTTATTTGAGAAAAAACGTCTGGGATCCATGAATATATCACTGAAAAGAAGGGTCAGCGGCCACCAAAAATTAAAAATTAAAAATTAAAAATTAAAAATTAAAAATTAAAATTAAAAATTAAAATTAAAATTAAAAATTAAAAATTAAAATAAATAAATATATAAATATAACTTTCTGTTATTTTATGTTTGCAGGCTGTTCTACTGACGACTACCGTTGCATTGATGGATCATGTATCAACAGCCTGCTCCGATGTGACAGTCGTGCTGACTGCCCTGATGGCGATGATGAGTTCGGATGTCGTAAGTATCTCATCGTTAGTAACAACCAAGATGGCCGCAACCAGACAAACTACACCATTGCACTTTTAACACTTCATTTACAGAAGAGTACATTTTATTAGTTCTTGGAATGAAAAAGACAATCCATTGAAAATTTTAAAAAGCATAACTTTTGTATTTTACAAGAAAAAGCATATTTATATAAATAAAAAAAATAATAAATATGAAACAAATCCATTTTGTTAAATCATGTTCTTCACAATTCTGATGTTCTTTCACTCCATAGAACTGATAATGATGTATTTCTGATTGAGAATAACCTTAGCAACCATTGACAAATTAAAATTTTAATTCCTTCATTTGCACATTTTCACTACTGTAGTATTTTTAACAACTTTAATTCCTCCTTTCTAATATAATTAACAGCCAAAGTTTTCAATTGATTTCATCATGTCTGTGGTACATTAATAATTTTACTTTATGTTGGTAAAAGGCCTTGCATTGATGTGTATATATGTATTTTGTTTGCCGTGTATTTTTCATTCATTTATGAGTTAGATATAAACCACTTCATGTCTGATGTATTTGATATGCAATGTATAAATAGGTGAAGGGTATCATAAAGCTATCTGTCTGCTTGAATGGTGAAGGTTGCCAAAGAGGTTGTGGTCAAATACTCGTCTTCGTATCTGTCACAATATATTTAACCTTTTTCATGCTGGAGATGACCCTATGTGCCTTATTGATTTCTGATTAATCCTGCATGAAAAAAGTTAAATAAATGGTTTCATTATTTTATAATGTAATATCTTTTTGAGACGGATCATCGCATCACTACTTTAGTTCTGTTGACTTTTTTTCGCTCCACTTTTCTGGTGTGTGTTTTTGTGCATGTTTTCTGTATTGGTCAAGTAAAGGGGTGAGATTAGAATCTGTTTCTCTTTGTCTACTACCATTAGTCTATCATGTATTGGGTTAATTCGAGAAATGTGAATACTTAGCGATATGTTGAATATTCTAAGTTTCCATGATGGCTAGTAAGTCTAGATATCTTCCTTTTGGTTGAGAAAACTGTTGTGCATGTTAAAATTGGATGATGCAGTCTGGTTTCAAACTGGCATTATCATCCTTGATTTATTAGATCATTCAAGGTTTGTGGGTCTCCTGGTTTTCTTCCCATCTAAAGCACATCTGACAGATGATTTAAACCCCAAATCATTCACTCTATTTATATTCCTGGAATGTACAGGTCGGTTTCCATTATATATATATTATTGGCTGTCTAGATCTCTATGGTTATGGTATTCATAAACTAATATTTGATTTTTAATCTCAGCATGATTTAATGTCATATAAACTTATTTAATATCTAATATTATTCATTTTCATTAAATTTCACCCTTTACTGAAAAGCATGAAGTACCTATACCACCTATCTTCATAAACTAATTATCATTTACCGGTACTTTGGTCGTGGATTTGAACATTTCATCTGTGTATACAGTCATTAGTATTAACTTAACCCTCTCACTGCTGGTGGCAACCATAGATGCCACAGAGACTAGTGACCAAACAAGCAGCGAGAAGGTTAAAGGAGAAATGTTCAAATCTTAATGGCAAATAGTGACAACTGACAGCATGCAGGTTCTGCATAGACTACTGGCCTTTAAACTGAGTGACAATAACAGTTGCTTGGCCTTTACCGCTGGGTGATAACACAATTTGCTTGTCCCTTACCAAGCCTCCATTCCCTGCCCCCGGGGTCAGTTTAGATGTGAAGGGGGGAGGTGCATTGATGCCCGCCTTCGGTGTGACGGCCGAGCAGATTGTCCAGACCGAACAGACGAAATCGACTGTCGTAAGTGAACCAGAAATATAATATATACAGCAGAAACCTTCAAAACAACCCTTCTTTGATTCTTTGCATAAAAGTAAAAATTCTATGGTTGAGGAAATGAAGCTATTGGAATATTTTAAAACTTTGAACTATGAAGCTATTGGAATATTTTAAAACGTTGAACTATATTTATTTAAATTTGTAATAAATCGTTCAGAAAATGTGTTTTATGTTAATTGAAGCATTGCTTTCTTTAATTACATTTACATATGTATTAGTTTTCTTTGATAAATTTCCATGAAGTTAATTACTTGATCATTGTAGCGTTATTGAAATTAGCCGGTAATAGTATCTGTACATTTACATACAATTCCAATTATAACAATGTTTGTTTTTATTGGTATTTGTCTCTCCACTTCAGGTTTCTTTATATATTAGAATTGGTTTTTTTCTGATAATTTGCAGTAAATATTCAAAACAATTTCAAGATCGTTATTGCATCCTTTCCACAACCAAATATTGCTAAATCTAAACTGCAAACTAAACTGTAAAGAAATATACTTGGGTGCTTGCTTTCTTCAACAAAAACTTTAATGCAATTTCTGCTTGTTATTCCCTTTCGCTAAATTGCTGTCATGTAAGTTCATCACATGGTAATTTCTTATTGATAATTTTATGTAATATGTACATAAACTTTAATGAAAAATAATATTTATTATGTACGGTAGTATTTTTTTACCAACAAATTGTATACACATAAAATTACATGTTCAAGCAAGTACTGTACCAGTATTTTAGCAAGTCCATATAAGCACCCAAGACATTTCCGTGTAAATGAGCATAAACATTTCCCTTTCTAAAGTCATTTAAAAAAGCAAATACATTGTGTACTGGACCTTACAATCTGACCATTGTCTGACACGGTCAGTTTTGTCTGTGGTCAACCAGGGCTTGTTTGGCCTCATCTCGGTGCTATACATTCCTCTATAAATCTTGTTGGTGTCCATTTGTCCATTGGGTCCAATGATGACCATCATGTATGACCTATGTAAATGGGTCCAGGCTATTAGTTATGGCCTATGTCAATGGGTCCAGACTTATGTATGACACATAAGAAAGGTTCCAGGATATTGTTTGTAGCCTATTTCAGTGGATTCAGACTTACATATGACCCATTTGCTATTGCTTATGGCCTATTTCAATGGACTCTGGCTATTCTATGACCTATTCTGATGGATCCATTTGAAAGCCAATATATATGGTATGGTAGTGCCTGTCAGTATGTCTATTAGTTCCAGAAATGGTCCTTTGGTGTCTCAGCTCAGATTTGTTATTATATCTTCTACCAAGCTCAATGACCTTATATTGTAAGATCATGTCCATTTGATTTTTGGTGATCTGGAATAGTATTTTCATTTTGGGTAAATGTCTTGGTTATATTGACACATTGTTAATATTATACTAAAATAATATGTCAGTCTTGAATGCAAGTATTTAATAGGCCTTTTGAGAGATATTCTGTTTTCATGGAACCTGCTAGTAACCTGTTATGCGGTCGATAGAAGGAAATTACTTCATAAGTTAGAGCACATTTAACATTCCAGCATGAACCTTAGATATTCCAAGTATTAACATTTATTAATACTCTAGAACATCCAAGCTCATTTTGTTTTGTCAATGTGTGACACGTTATCGTTGTTTTAGTATAATGTTATCATTTTCATTACAAGGCCAAAGTTAGCGCCTTTGGAACATTTTAAAACAGTTACCATTCATGTTGTATGTTGTCTGTCCTTGTTGTAGGTGTCATCCCTGTTCACATTAATACAGGAATTGTTCCTATCTTACCATTGATTACTGATATACATTGCACAAACTGTTCACAGCCTATTCCATAGGATCATTCTTGCACTAATATAACAGTATCATCTGTATGTGTCCCTATCAGAACTTGCACTGTTTTCTCTGCGCTGGTTTCTCGGCATGATCTGTCTGACCATTACTTAATTAAATTAATTCATTTGACTAATATCCATAGCATCTTCACTGATATTAATTACAATTGTGTTGTCTGGTTTAACATTTTCTTGGTGTTATTTTGACTCATAATTGCAAGATTCATATTGATACAAATAGTCTCTTCTGTGTTTAATTTATCGTATTGGTTGTTTATGCATTATTTTGTCTTTCAATGTTCAAATTCTTTTGTGTTCTGTTTCTTTTATGTTCTGTTTTGTGTTCTGTTTGTGTACTAGCACCCTGTATGAATAAGAAGCATAAGTATTTTTTTTATTATGTTAATGTTTTTTTTTCTCGAAATATATTCAAGTTGTAATATGAGTGAAAGAATCTGGAAAGCAGCTATGAACTCTAATATAAATAATATATATCATTTTTTTTATAGCAAACATTAAAATGTTCTTTTATAAAATACTGGTTCTTTCCTATTCCTTGTCCACTAATAAAGTGTTTGTTTTTTATATAATCCACCATCATAATTATTTCAGTAATTATTAGTAAAAATAAATCACATCTTCAGTGTTTAACGGAATAGCGATTTATTGTTGCTATGCATGTTAGCAGGATCTTTTACCATTGGTTTCAACATTAAGGTAAGTTTGGCATGCTTAATAACCCAGATCGGATATATGATGTGACGGAATTGTTTTCAGCGGAACGGAATTGCAGTACTGGTGAGTTCCGGTGTGCTGACGGAACGTGTGTGGATTCCACGCAAGTCTGCAATGGATACCCAGATTGTGCTGATGGTTCTGATGAGGATGTCGTGAAATGTTGTAAGTATCTGTAAAATACTGTTTTAACCCTCTCCATGCTGAAGACAACCATATATGCCCTAAACAGTTGTGCCTGTGTCTAATCCAGCATGGAGAGGGTTAACGCAGTTTCGAGTTAGTTTGTGAAAGTTATCTTTCTGATGCGATCATGATAGGATGCGCTGTCTGTACCTTGGCAATGCAGTAATCATCCTTGGTCTGTCAGTACCAGCCGGTGCTCGCAGGTTGACTGCAGCCATCAGCACTATGGATGTTGCGGGTTTCCTCCTGCCCTAAATTGACAACCCATGATATGTGAATTAATCTTTAAGGCAGATCTAAACCCCACTGGGCAGGACCAACAGAAACTCTTCATCAGACAATTTTACAGAATTAGTACAAATGTCTTATTTAACTCTCTCCATGCTGGAGGCAACCAGAGATGCCCTAAATAGCAGTGCATGTGCCTAATCCGGCAGGGAGATGGTTAAATCATGAGATAAATCATCCTCAAAACATGTGACATTCAAGAATGTGATTATTCATGTGACTGTTTAAATTTGACTGTTTAAATGCATTTTTTTCAGTGCCAGTGTTGCCCGTCCTTTGTCCAGAAGGTCAGTTTCGCTGCGACAATGGTCAATGTATTGACCCCCGGTACCAGTGTAATGGCGCCCAAGACTGTACCGATGGGTCAGATGAAACCAGCTGCAGTAAGTGGATTACAGTCCCGGCCCCGAGATTACGAGAGAGAACAAATTAATATGATTATTTCATGCTCAACTCAAAGTTTTGTTGAAGTATCCCCATATAGAATTTGAGCATGAGCATGAAATTGTACTAAAACTGATTCGTAATCTTGGAACCCGTTGTTATAGAAAAATCAGAAATACCTTTTCTTGTATTGCAAGTTATGCATCTCAGTGCTATGATTATCCTTTTAAAACGTAATTTTAAAAAATTGTTTTGGAACTGATATCCATAATAAAACAGAATTTCTGTACTTTTTGATAATAATTGTAACAATGGTAAATTAGGCCTACTAAAGAAAACAGACATCTTGTAATGTAAAATAGTCGTTTACACTATGCTAAGAACCTGTGGAAATTGTACTTTGTAACTGAAAATGATATCCATATATTAATGTCATGATACAAATGTAACCAGAAGCATACTCTGTGATATCCACATTAAGGTCATGCCCACCCGCTGTGATATCCACATGTTAATATCATGCCCACCCTCTGTGATATCCACATGTTAATGTCATTCTTTATGGATCACGGAACTTTTTGCACTAAATATTGTTTAAAAAATAAAATAAAATAAAAAATATATTAATATCATGCCCAACCTAAGATAGCCACATATTAATGTCATGCCCACCCTATGATAGCCACATATTAATGTCATGCCCACCCTATGATAGCCACATATTAATGTCATTGCAGCTGTAACCAGATGCCCCCCTGGAGAGTACCAGTGTGCAGATTACTCGTGTATCGACGAACGATTCCGATGTGATGGAGTTCCTGACTGCAATGATAAATCCGATGAGGCAGGATGTCGTAAGTACAACACACCAGTCAAATGGGCAAGTCACATGCTCAGTCACATGCCCAGTCACATGTTCAGCCACATGTTCAGCCACGAGCACATTCATTTAACCGTGGTGGCAGGGGCTGAGAGAAAACTTTGTCTAACGAGGGACTGAATTTCTGACTAATTATATATATTCATTTTAAACTATCTTTTAATTTTCGGTTTGGAAAACTTTTACTAATAATAAACTAATTATGTATATTGATCTTAAACTATCTCTTTTAATTTGGGGTTTGGGAAACCTTGTCTAATGGTGGACTAATTATATATATATTGCTCTTACATGTTTCTAATAATATTCCGGTTTGGGCTACATCACTGCATTCAAGTATGATTTTCACTTTTAGTATATATTAGTTTGTACAAAACATGCCACAAAAAATGTCTAACACATAACATTTCAGGTATTGTATACATTCCATGCATTTATGTATTAGTTGAGGACTATTTCTATGTTTGGTGTAAAACATTATCACCAGTAGAGATAGAAACTATCTTGTGTTTAGTTTTGGGAATTTTGGGAAATATTGGATGGAAAAGCATTGAAATAGTCTAGTTGACACTTTAACATTCATTTTGTGTATATATACATGTATATTCATCTATTTAAATATCTGTCAGGTGCTTGGTGGTTAATTCCATAGTAAAACTACTCGCAATTTAGCTGGATTAGACCAGATATTGAATTTCTTTTAAATGTGCAGAAATTTAAATTTTATTGAAAGGTACGGTAATGTTTTACCTACTGCTCTTTTGAGCTGGATCAGAAACTGAATTCAAAGAAGTTTGCAGAAATTTAAATTTTATTGAAAGACAGGGTGATGTTTTACCTCCCTCTCTTTTGTGGCTTAAAGTTGAAAAATAAATATGTCAAAATGTAGTTATTCTTAATCAGCCCTGGATTCAGCAAGGCATGTTCTGTAATATTCAGTGATATTTCTCATTGAATGAGCTGCCATGAAGTCAGCTGAATGCAGGTCTGATGTCGATACGTGTTTCACAAATTTAGTTTCACAAATTTATGAGCATACGTCATATTGGAGATTTCTTGCCCTTGTTGTGATATTCTGTGCTGGTCCAATCAAGTTGCTACATCAATTACAGTACTATACTCCATTGCTAACATCTGTATATTTTCAATGTCCTTTTTTTTACAGCAGTTGTTATCGTAAGTGTCCATTTGTTGATTTAAATAAAAATGAAACTTTTTTATTTATTTTTTAATCTTTGGGTTTTTATAACAATGGGATTTATCACAAACTCTGCACTATTGGGAATTATTCGTTAAGTAATTATTTTACTTTTCATGATTTTATTAATTTATAATTTTGTAATGTTATTTGTTTGAATTATATCAAAATGGATCCATAAGGTTCCTGATATACAAAGTCAACTACTCTGTTCATTTAAAGTTTTATGAGTCATCTGTTTGGTTATGGCATATCTATTTAGATATATTGTTAATATTGACTAACAGTTTACACTTAATACTGCTTCGCATAACAATATCACTGAATGATTATTTTTGGGTGCAAACATTCATGATACTGTTCTGATTTTATGATATCACAATTCACAATATACGTTGACCAGTACCTATGTAATTACATATTACTTTGCTGTTCAATGTATAATGACTTACACAATATATACAATAACATCTATATTTATACTGTCTAATATAACTTTTGAACCATTTATCAATTTATTTAATTTGAATTGTTCATGGTGAATTACTGGGTATTTAGTTGCAAAATTAAAATTTTATTTTTCTATTATTTATATATGTTTTAATGTTATTTGTTCCATATTTATAAGTTTATACATGTGTGTAGTGTTAATGGTGAATATGTGTGTATAATGTTAACCTTCTGTGTATAATGTTAACCCTCTATGTTTCACAGCCAGCTCTCGATCAGGTAATTTGCTTACCATTGCTGAGCATATAGCTTTCCATCTTCAGCTGTTTGTTTATCTTCCGTTCTTGTTCTCAGCATATGTAACACATGGGATACTGCTATGTATTACCCGTGGGACACTAAATGGCTTTTTCTGTGAAGGGGTGTGTAGAAGCTATCCAATCATAGCACTGCAGATTGAAAAATAATAATTAATAATTACCACGAAGGTCGGTAATTGAACCAATAGTGCTGCAGAGTGAAATACAAAATTAAATAATCACGAAGGTCTGTAATTGAACCAATCAAAGTTGGTATACACTGACACACCCTCCACAGATAAAACTATGAATTTCCCCACGGGTAATGTTTTGTAACAGAGTGGTATAGTATTCCATATGTTGCATATGATGTTCTATGTTGTAGTGTCTCTGCCATTGTTAAGTGATTGTTTGATTTGTGCTGTCAGTTTTGCATGTTTTATTATTTTGTGAAATTTATTAAAAGAAAAAATAGCATAATTTAGTTTTGTTTATTCAATATCATTTTTATTGGTATCGCAATTGATATATAATTGAGGGAGCATTACTTTATATACATGTATACAGTTGTAAATTTGTACTTGGTGTAGATTTATTATGTTTTTCGTCATGTATTTGTATGTGTCAAAATCTACATACCGGTATTTATTTGTTTTCGACCAAGAGCAAGTTTATGCTTTAATTAATTAAAAGAATTTATGTATGAAATATTATTTTAATTATACAAGTTATATTATTAAATGCAAACAATCACTTGATATGACAAATTATGTAATAACTCATTAAAAACGTGATTAATAAAATGAACAATCTACTATGAACACTCAACAATTATTATCTTTAATATCAATATATGTACACTGCATATTTATGTGCAGCTTTGGCAATTTGTTCGCTTATATGATATTCCAGAATATATGTGTGGGATATTAAACAAGCCACTAACATACAGCATTATGTCGTTTACATTACGCAGTTTCACGAATGGCAATATTACTATGATTTCTGGTTGGCTGCTTTTCATTGTAAGAAATTACTTACTTTTCAAGTGTTGTTTATACAAGGTTATATATTTATTTATGGTATTTATTTAAATACATTTTGCTTTATCATATGTTTCAATAATTAGCACTTATAGAATCTTTTTCGTACTATTTTTTCTACTTTTTCTCCGAGTTCTTGTCAGAACCAACATCTCTCTGTTTAGGTCAATGCTTTTTGTATGTATAGTAATTTCTATATTTATATTTATTAGAGATATGTTTTAAAATTCTACTTTGATAGTATTCAGTTTAGTTCAAATCATAGGGTACTAGTATTAAAAATTGCTACTTTTCTAAAATATTTCAAAATTCCTAAATAAATTAAATACATTCATATTATTTACATTTTTTATTTTTAGGAATTTTGACATGTTTTTTTTTAGAGTTGTACATTTCAATTCCTGATTTCTGATTGAAATTTAATTTTCTATCAGTATTGTTCACACTTTTGTAAAACAAAAAGATTGTTCCTAGAAAATGTTAAGAGATAAGATCTTATTGGGAGCATACACTCTATTTTCTGCTGTTGCATTTACTTGGTTTGAATATTGAAAATATTTTAAATATTGAAAAATAAATAATTAATAAATAACGAAACTCACCTGGCCTATGAGTTCAAATTCATAATACATTCTATGAAATTATCCACCTATAATTATTTTATTTTCTGAATATTGATTTAAGGATATACATGATTTATTTAGTTGGTATACGGTACTGTTTTTAATTTTATTAAAACCAAAACATATTTCTGCATTGAGAAAATATTGAGAAGCATTCAAATCATTGCCTGTCATAAAATAAAATAAAATTGTTGTTAAAAAGCATGATGTGCTGAACTTGTATATACTGCAGCATTTGTATGCGTTACATTTAATATGGAAAGATTACAATGGCATGGATTTTAGTGTGAATCTAACAACGAATTGTGAGGCTCTGTTTGAAATTTAAAATCATTGCAATATCATTTCATCAATCCTTCTAAATTCCCATTGATTTTAAAATATATTGGATTATTTATTTACATATAAATATTATTCTTTAAATCCTATATCTCTACCTATTCAATATCATCACGTATGGGTGAAAGATTCTTGTTGTGATTTAACACAAAAATACAATCACACTAATCAATGAATATTTGTTGTTAGTAAAATATATCATTTAAAACTATTGTCAATTTGACAAACTGGAAGATTGTATTTTCAGTGTAATATGATCACAAATAATCTGCCATTAAATTATTGTAATGAATAAAATAAACAATTAATAGAAATCCAAATGCAGTTCATGCAATGAATGGCTATTTAACCTTGTCACGGCTTTAACCCTCTCAATGCTGAAGATGCCCTAAAGAGCAGTGACTGCATACTCCAGCAGGGAAAGGGTTAAAATGCTAAGGTTCAAGTTGATTCTAGCAGACTAACGAAGTAGATTCATGCCGTTAGATTTAACATCCTCTGATCTCGGGCTCAGTGACTTATTTCATATGCTACATCTCTGATCCTGGGCAATGCCCGTTTTGTGAATCCAGTTATTATTAAGAGAATACGGTGACATGTATTCTAAAAGTATCATCACATATGGGTGAATGATTCCTGTAAAACTCTAAAAGTATCATAAAAATATCATTAGTGTTGCTTGTCTTCTAACATATTGTCATGTCATCAAAAATGCTTAGTAGGGGAATGGTAAAATGTTTCGACTTCTGAGCCAAAGGCACTGGGTTCAAATCCCATCACGTGAGCCCGCATCAGTGTTCTCAAAATTTACCTTTCTGACGTGATATTTATATCATGTGCTGTGGCAATGCAGTTAGCATCCTTGGTCTGTCAGTACCAGCCAGTGCTCGCAGGTTTACTGCAACATTCGTGGTAATTTAAAAAATAATAATTTCAATCTGCAGCACTATGATTGGATAACTTTGACACACCTCTTCACAGAAAAAGCCTTTTAGTGTCCTGTCATAAACTTAAAAAGTTGTGATATATGTGTATGTATTCTCTAAACCCCAATTAAAAAATTAAAAATTAAAATAAAACAATAAGTAGGACAAAACAATGTAAACGTGTTCTAACTGCCCAGTGTCAGTAGTGTATGTTTAAGAACTGAGCCTGTGTTTTAGAGGATGCAGATTTCATGGCCAGGTGAGGATTTAAAATATTTTCAAAGTGACGGCATCTATATTTGTTTCTTGCTGCTACTGCCACACAAAAAGCTCTGAATGATTAACCTGTCATCCATATTATTTATTGCAATAGTGCCGTTTTGATGTTGTAAAAGCATTAATTGCCTATATAAATTATAATCTATGGTGCTACAGACTAGTCATAATTATTCATACAATATATGCACCTGTAATCAATTTAAGAAAAGTATTATTAACTGTTTGGGTTTAAACAAATTTTTAGTAAAAAAATTTAAATGAGGATTGGAAATCAAGATTATTTTTATACCGCTCCTTGATTTCTTTATGAGCGAAAGATTATATTAATCAAATTATTTAGTTTATTATATTTAATGTTTTAAGATAAATTTGAAACAATCCTAGTTGATGCATGAATGAATCACTTCCAGGCCTTGTTATCACTGGGAACAGATCTGTGAAACCAAACGAACAAATTGTCCTCGTATGTAATGCTACGAGCAGTCAGCGCGACCCAGTCACTAGTGTAGAGTGGTACAAAGGCGGACGGAAGATCGTGGACGATAGGCGGAATATCATATTCCGGAATTACGCAAGAGGAGGACACTACATCAGTGAATTATATGTGCGTAGAGTTGACGTCCAAGATGGTGGACGATACACGTGTAGAAGTACGCGCCATCAAGATAGTGTTGACGTGACAGTGGAAGGTAGGTGCTGATTGGTCGATACAGCCAAGCTGTGATGTTAGAAGATTTGTGATTGGCCGAAAATGTGGTGCAATTGGAAAACGTGCTTTAATAATCTTTGTGCATGCCTCAATGATTAATTGTTTATTGGGTTCCGTATTTGAGGTTATTTAGATTGTTATTAGATGCTAACTTTAAGACTATATATGGCATGCTGTGACTCAGAAAATATGTACCGTATTTGACGTATTAGGGCACTTAATACGTCGAATACGCCATACGGTTAACAAAAAGTGAAAATTCTGTTTGTCTGCAGTGATAATGGAAATTTAACAGAATGCAGGTTATAGGATAATTTGGAAATTCCATGTTGTTACTTATATAAAGATAAATTTATGTCCCCAAATGCCCATGGCCCTTAATTACTTTTATTGAGTATATATAGCAGCGTGGAATAATATCCCATGGGTTCCTTATGGGTTAAATGAAGTGATATATGCGTGAGTGTATCAAGGCCCTCAGTGTAGTGTGGTTTAAATGTATTTTTCGGTGTTCATGTGTTTGTGTTTGCGTTATAGCCAAGCGACAGTGCAATGACTATGAGTTCAAGTGTACAGACGGAGTATGTATGGGTAAAACTGCCAAATGTAACGGAATCCCAGAGTGCTCTGATGGCTCTGATGAGGTCAACTGTCGTAAGTATAACGTGAAATGTTTTCTTGGAAGTATTGTGGGTTCAAATGAAATACAGTGCACCCTCGATATAACGCTGAATTTTGGGTCCATGACATGCCACCCACGTTATAATACCCACGTTATATCAACGAATATAATTAAGAAAAAAAAGAAGATTTTTATTTTATTTTATTTTTTAAATGGGGTCCACGTTGTATCCGAATCTGCAGTGCATCGAAGGGCGTTATATCGAGGGAACACTGTATTGACTTCAAATCCCACCTCAGGAACCTGAAATCAAAGTTTGCGAAAGTTACCTTTCTGAAGCGATCATGATAGGATATGTGCTATCTGTACCATGGCATTGAAGTTATCTTCCTTGGTCTGTCAGTACCAGCCAATGCTCGCAGGTTTACTGCAATATTCAGTGCTACTGATGTTGCGGGTTTACTCCTGCCATAAAACTGACAAGCCGTGATATAAGTGAAAGAATCTTGTAAGTAGCTCTAAACCCCAATAAAAATTAAAAATAAGAAAACTTACATATTGACCCAGACTAGTAATAAATCACTCACTTTAAACGTCAAAATGGTGGAGATCCTGAATTTACATTAAATGCATAAAAATGTGGCTTAAAGAGCTGATTATTGGTGAAAATGTAATTTACTGTCACAGCATGCCGTGATGACCAATTTGAGTGTCGTAGTGGACAATGTATTGCGGCTGCCGACCGCTGCAACAGGAAATACGACTGCGCCGATGGCAGTGACGAACAGAATTGTCAACAAGGCAAGTAGTTTGCCAGCCATTTTGAATTTCAAATGCAACATAATATCTCATACTAGAAGTAATAAATAAACTATTCATCATTATCATTTTGATATTATACTGAACCGCAAAAGAAACGTCATATGTAATAGCCGTTTCAGTATGGCTCATTTTCAAATGTTCGAATATTTGAATAGGAACATCGGAGAACGACAATTTTTGGTACATATAATGATGACAGTATAGATAATGTTTATTCACACTTCCAAGGCGGA